>CAKAOJ020000344.1:0-255000 GCA_916701645.2 Sebastolobus alascanus | reverse complement strand
TGGTTACAAACAGCAAAGAGAACAAAGCATAAGAACGGTTTATAAAAAACTCTACAAAAGATTCTACAATAAAGAAAGTACACAGCAGTAAATACCCATGTCTTAGTTTTGTACTCATTATGTTTGAGCACACACATAGAAAACAAATGCATTATGGATCAAGTGTAATCCTGCCATCAGTGTCTCTTGCATGTCTTGTTTGGAGCTGTTAGTTCATAAGCCTCAGATGACAGTTTGTATCTTTCTGTTAATTTTCGTAGTTCTTAACATAAGCACGTCAGCCCAGCTGACCTTCGCCATGCCAGCTGACTTCAAACCTCCAGAGTCTCCTCAGCCTGCCTCCTCCGTCTCCTACTTCCCCTACTTTGGCGACTTGTACTTGGCGGTGGCGGCCTCGCTCAACGGAGGGAATGTGATGGCCGCTTTTGTGGAGATGCTCACTTCCTGGATGAGAGAGCTTGGTATGTATTTTAGCCGTGCTAGTAGTAGTGTGGTTCTAGGGGTGGAAGCGTCTGTTCACAACTTTGGTTTATGACCAAATACCTGCAAAATTAATGACAGTCCCATCAGCCTCAGCTGTCCTTTGTGTTAAGTGCTAATTAGCAGCGGCGTAGTGGTCGTTGATTAGGTGGATGAACTACTACTGTAGGTAGATAGGTAGGTTACCGAGGAGGAGGTGGGTATATTCCTCTATGTATATAGGTGGGTGTATTGTAAACTGCAAGAAAAAGAGGTGGGTTTACCCCATACACCTGCGTATACTCTTCACTGCACAACTGCTAATTAGCTACTGTTTGTATGCTAACATGCTAAGCTAAAATGGTGACCATGGTAAACATAATACCTGATAAACACATGCTGATGTTAGCATTTGGCTCATAGCAGTGCTGTGTCTAAGTACAGCCTCATAGAGCTGCTATCATGGCTGTAGACTCTGAGACTCATTCATCTTCTAATTGTGGAAATAAGCAATAAGAGTCTGGTCAGATGCATATAGGACTGTAATATACACAACCCATTTTAAACCGCAGCTACAAATCAATGGCAGCTCAGAGAGGGCAGCGTTCAGTAAACTGATGCTACAATGACTCACAGATTACTGCCATTTTAAAGTGTTTCATCCAATTGTTAAATCGCCGCTCTTCGTCCCTCACAGGTGCAGAGATGAGTGACTCGTGCTTATATGAGAAGCTGATTCATTGCGCCCTGAACCAGGAAACGAGCGACCTGAGGGTGAGCCCTACCATCCTGGGAGAGAGACACAACCCTCTCCGCCTGGGTCAAGTGGCCAACATCTCCACCACCAATCTCTCTCTGGGTCATGTGACCAGGGCAGTGTGCCGCGGAGTCCTGGACAACGTCACCACCATGATGCCCCCCGAGCGTCTGCAGCGGGCGGGGGTCAGCAGGATTGTGGGCAGTGGGAGCGCCATCGCCCGCAATGAGGTGCTGAGGCAGGAGGTGGAGAAGGCGTTTCCTCAGCCAGTGGTGTACGGACAAAACGCGGACTCTGCTGTCGGCGTGGCGATGGTCCTCTGTGACCTACTTTGAATGGGAGTTATGATCCAGAAGCGAATCCCTGTCTGTTTACAGGATTAAGTGGAAATTTTGCACATATAAGTACTGTATCGAATGGCATCCCGTTTTTAAAAAAAAAAGGAACAATCAGGCAAACTGAAATGCTACAACATATTTTGCTCCTTGAAACTAAAAGCAAAACGTGTTTGCCGGTGTTACACCGAAATCTGTGACCCATCGGAATCTGTGACCGTAGAAAAACAGCAACACAACATTTCTGACGGCTGTCGTAACAAAATGTGACCCCATTTGATTTTCTTTTAGAGTTTTGTGAATAATTATTTAAATTAAATTAAAATAAATGTATGTTTTTTAACAATTTAGTTTGGTGTGTTTTCTGTCATGTATTTACCTAATTTATTACACAGTGGGGTCACATTTTCTGATGTCACAGATTTGCGATGGATTTCGGTGTAACACCGGAACAGAGATCAAAAGGTAAAGTGTTATTTTCACATAACATGATGCCAAAATAGAGATTTATAGCATAAAACCTACAGCTGCCATTTTGCAAAGATGCTAATCATTCATTGGAAAAACATCTACTGTTGAAGCGCTAATTTCTCCTCTGACCGCACCCTCATTAGAGCAGTATAAATTGCAACAGAAAAAAGCTTTGCAGCTGTTGGTTTCTGCACCAGATGCTGTAAGAGTTGAATGTGACAAGTTCGTGCTCATTCCCTGTGTGTCGCTAAAATGCATCGTATAAAATCCACAAAGTGGATCAAAATCACAGCGCTGCTGGAATCCTTTGAAGAGCACAGATTTATGATCCATAGCAGGATCTGCGTATTTGAGGGTGGACTGCTTCTTTAAATAAGACCATAGCCGCTGCCTGGTTTATCAGGCGTAACAACTATTAACACGTTAGCATTCAAGCAGAAAATAGTCTATCAAGGAAATGCCTTTTCCTCGGTTACTACTATGTTGTTTTCTTTCATCTGATGGTTTCTATGTCGCCTTGTGCAAGGAGCTTATTTTCTTTTAATTTCCACTTTGAGTCTAAAAAGATGTAAAAAGTCACCATGTTATCTTGACACTTAAGTTGTCAGGGGTCCAGAGGGGTCACATATTCCTTTTATCACATCTCTATCACTTGTCACTTTATTGTAAACTATGCCGGGATCCTGGGAATGATGAATTCTGTAGGACTTTTTTTTTTCCAGCAAGCTGATTGTTCATCAGTGTAAATGTTTTGATCTGATTCTCTTAAATTAAGCGGTGCTCATTCACTGTCCCTGCTCAGTTTATCAAAGCAGATCCTCAGATTCAAACACTATGATTCTATTTTCTTTTAATGTTGTGCTTCCAGTGTCCCTTTTTCAATTTTAGGAGGGAGGGCTTTAAGTTTGCACGTGAAGTGAAATTATTTTTGTTGTTTTTTTTAAATCAAGGTCCAGGTCTAGATTGATGATTGCTGCTCTTTCTTTGCCGTTTCTTGATTTTAGAAGTCTTAATCTTCCATTTTGAACTCACAGAGTGGGTAAATGTCTTTGGTTTGTGTACGTTTTAATGTTATTTTGCTTATAGTACTTTGTTTTCAAGAAGATGGTCTTAATTTGATCAACCGTTGCTGCTGATGCTTTTTGTCATGATTGGATGCTTGTTTCATTATTCAGATTATTCAGTGTAGTAAGAATCAAGGAGAACATATTTGGTCTGGACTGTCTAGATAGGTAACTCAATGATTAGGGCTGCAACCTCTTAGTCAATCAGTCGACTAATTGGTCATTTTGGATTTAACCAACAAGATTTTTTTAGCTGTTTTTTATGCTTTTGTTTTGCTATTTCCAAGAAATTTATAAGCACATCTCTGGTAAACACAAGATTTAAAGTGGTGCTTTTGTGTGATTCTTTGTTGAGAAACTCAGTTTTACAGATCTGTCGATTAAATCAACTAATCGATTAGTCAAAATCGTTAGTCAACTAAGAATTCCTTTGGTCGAGAACAGCCCTATCAATGATATTTACAGAAAATGAAAAGTTGTATGTGTGAAAGAAAATTGACTTGCATAACTTCCAGATTTTGCATTAGACGCGGGTCGATGCAGATCGTGGCAAACCAGCATTTTACATGGAATATTTCTCGCAGCGATGCTGTTGATGGCTTCATAAATTTCAATGATAAGTGAATACAGTAATGTTTCTACAAGAAAAATGAAACACGCATGACATTAGGATTATTAGTATTGACAGTCATTCATTATAAAAGAGCAGCATTTTGTTGAAATGACTACAGTTATTTTTCTTTCAATTAGCCATTAGTTCACAGCTGATGTGATGTGATTCTGGTACAAATAAAGCAGTATTTAATATTTCATTTTTGTCTGAAATCTTGAATATATTTGAATGAATGTCACTGAATTTTGATATTGACGTCTTCTCAACTGAGTCACCAGGATTATATTCTGGTGCACTTATTCAAGTTTTGAATGGAGAGCACTATCTTTGCATAACATTGGGAATGAAGCACCAGGCTGTACAATATCGGATATAAAGCTAGTGCCTATTTGGGTAACATTTTAAAGAGGACCTATTGTGCTTATTTTCAGGTTCATACTTGTATTTTGGGTTTTTACTAGAACATGTTTACATGCTTTAATGTTCAAAAAACACTTTATTTTTCTCATACCGGCTGTGCTGCAGCACTTCAAGCAAGGCGTTTCAGTAACTCCCTTTGTGTGAACTTTGGGCTTTGTAACTTAGCAGACATGCACAAAAAACTATATAACACACTAAAAGAAATAAGAAAAGCACAAAAGCATAATAGGTCCTCTTATAAACTTGAACCACCCTGTGCTAACGGTAACCACGCCACCATGTGAAGGCCACTGTGTGCCCTGTCTGACTGAAAAAAAGGAAGTGATCTCGAGAAAGGAAATCGTCATACAATCTCATGAACACAGTTCACACTACATCCCACGCTGGTAGGCAGAAGCTCTGCAACCACACAGTCACAGGACCACATCTGCACTGAAAGCAAACACACCCTCATGCAAGCGAAACTACGAAGAGGCGCATAAGACACACGGGAAGCATACCAGCAAAATTATGGACTAAAAGAAAGAGTAAGTTCTTAATTTATCTGTTATTTTCAGACAGACATGAGGATGTCACCGATATTTTCTTGATGGGAATTCCTTTCCAGCTAAGTGTGGATTACCTTAAAATAATGTCGTTAAACTGCTCTGTGGCTCCTCTCACTGATGAGCCACAGCCATTAAACACATCTGTGTTCATGTCAGGTAATACACTAGTGCTATGGGTTCTTCTGTGGTATTTTATGCTGTGTTGGCTTGAGCAGAGATGGTCAATACATCCTTTTAAGCACTCAGGTTCTCCAGTAACATGCTCTGATATTCCCTAGGGCGTGTCACTTTATCTCCCTCTGCCTTCTTCCTGCTATCTCTCCCCACTGTTATGTTAAACGAGTGTCTAAGAAGCATCTCTGCAGGACACTGCACTGTCCACTGCTGTTGTTATATTTTTGACTTGAAGATCCAATTTTTAATCAAGAAGATAATCTGGAGCAGGAAGATTTACTTCTGGTGAGTCCAATTATAGTTTTTTTTAGGTTTAAATCATTATCTGGTCCTGAAGAACATCAAACATCTGTAGTATCAGTGAAATCCTCTTTGTTTGAACATTTGTACAATCTCATAACCTGCTATTGTGATTTGTCATCATATATTTTGTACATTTTGAACATTTAGACATTTAAAAAGATGCTTGGTTTTGTTGTTGTTTTGTTTTATGAGATTTAATAGGGATATGGGAAAGAATGGTAGAGTAGTCTTCACCACTGACACTGATTGTGTCTCTTCATCTTTATTAATAATTGTACGTCTGCAGCATGGCGTGGAATTAGGTGCTTCCTATGCACACACACACACGATTGAACAACAAAAGGTGTTAAAATACTGTTTTGTCAATGAAAACAAATGTTTAATTCATTCCGATGTGACTAAATAATTGTTACTAATACATTTGTGTTTCATTTACGAAATCCACGTTTCTAAAAATAAGACATCCAGTAAACACTTCTCTGTTTTTCCATCCTTTGTTTCCTGGCGCATTACATATTCCTCTTGTGATGATCACGGAGTCACTAATTCCCCATTTCGTGACTGAAAAAAGAGGAACAAGAAGCCACCAGAGATTAGGTTCCCATTATCTTTGACGGGATCATTTAAAAGAAGATATCATATCATGTATGATTTTTAGCTGAGCTTTGCAGGAATATTTTCACTCCATTTACTCACTGATTCTGTTTCTGAATAAACCGTATACTGTATATGATTTGATTACTCTGCAAAGCGTGCGAGTGCTGCAGTAATGGAAATCTTCTTCTAAATACCCTCCTTTGTTAGTCACTGCGGCTGAGACATCACATGTCTGTGTGCCCTTGAAGGCCAGTGAGGTGATCCCCGGGGTAAACATGTTTCAGACCCGGCTGATACAAACACAGTGACCCATTGACACAGTTGTGAGCAGTAGAATGATCTTTGATCAAGTAATTTTAGAGGCTAGAGAAGATTAACGTTTTGTCAAGCATACTTAATTGGAAAAGCGCCCCCCCCCACACATACACATACAAGATGGATAGCTGATGTACTTCATTTCATGAAGCTACAGAAAATCAGACGTACACTACGTGGCTCCAGATTTGAACGGGTTTGGCATCCCTTCCTTAGACGTATTGAGACCTCGCAGCTTCTCCCTTCCCCCTCTCCCTGCTCAGCACATGACCAAGATGACCCATAATTGACCCATTAGTTTTAGATTTATTTTCATTCTTATTGTTTCAAGTTTTCTTAATTTTGTTTTGACTTTTGCTAGTAGTTAATCATTTTTTTGTATTATTAATCTTTTTTTTTTAATTATTATTTTTTGCTGATATTCCTGTATTTTGTGAGGATGCACATGTATTGATATTAGGGCTGTCAATCGATTAAAATATTTAATCACGATTAATCGCAGTTAATCGCAATTAATCACAGATTAATCACACATTTTTTTATCTGTTCAAAATGTAGCTTAAAGGGAGATTTGTCAAGTATGTAATACTCTTATCAACATGGGAGTGGGCAAATATGCGGCTTCATGCAAATGTATGTATATATTTATTATTGGTAATCAATTAACAACACAAAACAATGACAAATATTGTCCAGAAACCCTCACAGGTACTGCATTTAGCATAAAAAATATGCTCAAATCATAACATGGCAAACTGCAGCCCAACAGGCAACAACAGCTGTCAGTGTGTCAGTGTGTCGACTTGACTATGACTTGCCCCAAACTGCATGTGATTATCATAAAGTGGGCATGTCTTCTAAAGGGGAAACTCGTGGGTACCCATAGAACCCATTTTCATTCACATATCTTGAGGTCAGAGGTCAAGGGACCCCTTTGAAAATGGCAATGCCAGTTTTTCCTCTCCAAAATTTAGCGCAAGTATGGAGCGTTATTTAACCTCCTTCGTGACAAGTTAGTATGACATGATTGGTACCAATGGATATGTTAGGTTTTCTGAGCCCGCTACAACCTAAAAATCGCAAGTTGCATTAATGCGTTAAAGAAATTAGTGGCGTTAAAACGAATTTGTGTTAATGCGTTATTATCGCGTTAACTTTGACAGCCCTAATTGATACTGTATCATATGTCACTGCCCAACGTTATGTTGTGTATGAGAAAGCTCAGTTGGTTCATTCAGGTCTGCTTGTTGTCTGAATGATGTGCACTTGTGCTGCATGTCTCTGCAGACCACTGGAGGGAGAGGTGAAGATGGAGAAGTCAGAGATGTTTGGCTTCTCTCTGGAGTCGGACGACAGGACGCAGGCGGAGAAAACGAGGCAGAAAGCGGCACAGAAGAGCGGTGTGGCTTCTACCCTGGGTTTGGGCAATGAGTCGCCCAAGGCCCCCATGGACACTGATTACCAGGAGGAAATGGAGGAGACCAAGCCTCAAATTAGATTCAATCTCAACTTTGACAAGTGAGCCTCACCATGCAAAGATAACGTGATTTCTACCTTGTTTTAATACCTATTATAGCATGGGTGCTGTGTATTATCAAGCCCCACACTGTTGATGAATGTGGAGTGTGAGGATGCTTGACCTTCTGACCTACATGAATCTTTTGTAACTGTAAAATGTGTTTTGTCGACAGAGGGATTCGAGGTGAGACGCAGCACAAGAGAGACAGCAAGACGTTTACCATCGACATGTTGTTTGAAGCGGTGGCCAGCGGGGACGTCACAAGGCTGGACAACCTGCATCGGTATCTGCACCAGAACATGAAGAAACTCTCCGACTCTCTGTGTGAGTGTGAGACCCATAATGCAACAGCTGCGCCGAACCGTAAGCTGTAAGCCTGTGTGTTATCTCCCTGAATGTGTGGTTACACCCGCAGATCAGTCCTACGGTAAAACCGCCCTGATGAAGGCTCTGCTGCACCTCAAGGACGGCAAGAACGAGACGGTGGAGCTGTTGATCGACATTTCAGAGAGGATGGGCGACATTAAAGAGTTTGTGAACGCAGCCTACACCAACAGCTACTACAAAGGTAAACTGTGTGTGAAGCAGAACTGATGAGAGAATACACTTTGTGTCGTTCATCAAACACAGACTATGTAAAGAATTATGACTGATATTTTCTGATATGTATTGATGTGTGACTCTGGCAGGCCAGACAGCTCTCCATATAGCCATTGAGAGGAGGAGTATTTCCTATGTGAAGCTGCTGGTCAGTAAAGGAGCAGATGTCGATGCCAAAGCCTGCGGAGTATTCTTCCAGCCACACGATGGCCCCAACTTCTACTTTGGTGAGTCCGTGCTGCTGCAGGGAGGAGCGCCCTCCTCTGGAGCCTCTCACACAGATCATCTACTGACAAGACGAGTCACATATTACCGCTTTTGTTACTGAGTGAGAGACTTTTCTATATTTTCAGCAACATCAAGCAATACATTTTCATTATTTCTAAGTTGGGAATTTCCTAAAATTGCATTTCACTATTTCCTTTAAATTCTTACATTTTACTTAAAGGGGCTCAATACGGAATTCAGACCATATCTATTGCCTCCTTACGGCTCTCAACTTGGAGACGGCTAGAAGCTAACAGTGCTAACAGTGTAAACAATGGCAACAGTGCTGACAAAGCTAACAGTGTTTACCTGGGGGGGAACCAGGGACGGCGTTATCAGTGGTAACTGCTGTATAAGCGCAGTGCAGAGCAGCGGAGGTTAGCTAGCCAGTGGGACACAACAGAGACACTCACATATTTAAATGCACGCACGGCCGACCCAGCTATGTAAGCAAAGCACGGAGAAGGTAGACGTTACTCCACTATATATCTTTACATATCAAATAGTTGTTTGCTGCTATATTAATGCTCTGAATTTTGAATTCAACACCTTTAAATCGTGGTACATCATCTTGAATTCTTTATGTTTTTCTTCATTTAGTTATTTATTATTAAAGGAGTTTTACTGCTACTGTTAAATTATTTAAAGGTATTTGTTGGAGGGTTTTGCTCCTAAGTCCAGGGGGATATTAAAAACTTGGGGGAGGGTTTTGTTGTTTTTTTAATTATGAAACATAACGTTCAGCCTCCCTGCCCACCACAATAACTTTTGTACAGTCCCTCGGTTGCATACAGGACCATGATTGGCTTCAATACTGTCACAAAATCATGCTCATATGAACAGGTCAAAAAGAGAAATTGTCCCCCTTCAGAAGATGAACTTTGATGGATTGTATGTAGACACATTCAGACAGAGACACTTTTTATACAGAAACAAAGCTGTACCTGAGCAGAGTCTCTCTCTGTGTTGTCCTTTAGGTGAGCTGCCTCTGCCTCTGGCAGCCTGCACCAACCAGCCCGACTTGGTGGACTTCCTCCTGCAGAGCGAGTACCAACGAGCGGACGCCAGGATGGTCGACTCTCACGGCAACACGGTGCTGCACGCCCTGGTGGTGGTGGCTGACAACTCTACGGATAACACGGAGTTCATCACCAGCATGTACGACCGCATCCTCACGACCACTGCCAAACTGCACCCCAAGCTGAAGCTGGAAGACATCGAGAACAACAAGGGCCTGACGCCTCTCAAGATGGCTGCCAAGACTGGCAAGATTGGGGTAAACATTACTGCAGAGACCACGCCCCCTTTTGGGGGAAAACAATCCCGTGTCCCTGATAGACGGTAATAGAGTAAACAGAAGAAGTTGAAACATGTCTCCAAACTTCTACATTAAACAAACCGGTAACAATAATAACGCTATGCTGAAGAGTTGCTGTGTAGTTAGTTGCATCAACAATAAATCCAAAAAGCTGATCTCTGATTTGTTCCCCTGCTGTGTCCTAAAAAAGATATAATAGAGGAGCTTTATGGCTCCAAGCTATAGACCAGACCAGCATGGCGTCATCTCCGAGGCTGTGCTCTCTTTTGGGGGAAAGAAACTCGCCGTCACAGGAGAGAAAATGATGAAAAGCTGTTGTGTAGCAGGTTAACTGAGGCTTTCACACTGAGATTTGAGGCACATACGATATGTTAATATTCACTGTCAGTGTGGTAAATGGCTAAATGATGCTGGTGACAGTGACTAGCATGTATGAGGCTGCTGCAGTAATACAGTCATACATTAACATTATATCAGCATCAGACTGTCGTCTCCAGCTAAATCACTGATCTTAATGTGATTCAATCAAATAGGTAGAGTCTGTAAGTCTGGATAAGCAATATCCGGCCACTGTGTTGGACGGGGGAAGACTGAAGGGACATGACGGTGATCAACCTTAATTTATTAAGGTATCGCAAACACTCAGGTTCAGGCAAGGACGTAAAATAATTATTAGACAAGTGTATTAAACAAACGTTTGTTTAACAAGAGATGAATGTGTACAAACTTGTCAAAATTACAATCCAAATATACGTCAAATTGCATTTAAGTCCATGAGAGCTTCGGTTTCTTTCTCCCATAAGCCAAAAATGTACTAGTTCCTCTAAAAACCCAATTTCAGTCTCAATGTTTCTACCTGGATGAGTGTAATTGACTTTTCTTTCATTTGTCCGCAGCTTTTTTCACACATCCTGAAACGTGAATTCCACGAGAGTCACACCAAACATTTGTCCCGTAAATTCACCGAGTGGGTTTACGGGCCCGTCCACAGCTCCCTGTACGACCTGGCCTCGGTGGACTCGTACGAGGAGAACTCAGTCATGGAGATACTGGTCTACGGCAGCGACATTCCTGTGAGTCCCAGCATTACGAGCCCGGTCAGAGCACAGCTGCTGTCGTTATTCTGCTCTCATAACATTTTGTCTCCTCTCAGAACCGCCACGAGATGCTCCAGATGGAGCCTCTGAGCCGGCTGCTGGAGGAGAAGTGGAAGAAGTTTGCAGGTCGAATGTTTTTTCTCAACTTCCTGGTCTACCTCATGTACCTGATCATCTTCACCATCGTAGCCTACAACAAGAAAGCTGGAAAGGTGAGCTGGCTGCTACAAACTGTGTAACTGATCTGTGTAATAATAGCCATCCCAGACAGACCCAGATCTGTGCTGATGCTGCTTTTGTTTCTTCTCTGCCCCACAGCCTCCATTTCCCATCAAACACACCAAAATGGGTTACCTGTATGTTTCAGGCCAGCTAGTGACAGCGCTGGCAAACTGCTATTTCTTTCTCATAGGGGTATGTATGTGCCTACGTGTTTGAAATTAACATCCAGTGGCTCATATCACCACTTTGTGGAAGTTAATCAAAAACCTTATGTGAATCCCCAGATCATAGACATGAAGAGGAAACGGCCGAAGCTGCAGACGTTGCTGATTGATGGATATTATGAGATTCTTTTGTAAGTAGTATTGCTTATCTCCCAGACGTGGTAAAGATTAAAGGTACCCTGTGGAAGTTTTCTTATAAACAAACAAGTTCTGTTCACGTTCAGTGTTTTTCACCGAAACATTGGACTGTGAATCATCTTTAACTGGCAGCATCTCAGAGTTGATAGATGGTGACTGTGAATCATTTACACTGTAGTGGTTGGTCATTGTAACTGAGACTATACATACCCGTGTATGTGGCTGTAGCTCCTCGGGTAGAGTGGTTGTCCTTTAACTGCAAGGTTATCGGTTCCATCCCCGGTTTCTACTGTCCTTGAGTGAAACACTGAACCTCAAGTTTCTCCCCGGGCGCTTTACAGCAGCTCACTGCTCCGAAGGATGAGTTAAAGCTGCAGTTGGTAGAAATGGAGCAAATATTATTTTAAAAAGTTATTTTTATAAAACGGTCATGGCCATGGCCGCCATGTTTTTCTAGAGTAGCCCAGAATGGACGAACCAAACACTGGCTCTAGATAGGGTCGTTCGCAATTTGATATTTAAACGGGAGAAGTTTCAGTTTATTCCAATCTGCAACCTCACCACCAAATCCTACACACTGCACCTTTAAGGGTGTCCTGTTAAAGTTTGTTTTTGTACACATACTATATAGTAAAATATCAGTCAAACCTCATTGTAGCCTCGTGTTTTACAGCACACATTTGCATTGTTATAATCACAAAGATGTGCAGGGTGACTTACAGCTTGTCTTCTGTTGCTAGTTTTGTGCAGGGCGTCCTGTTCCTGGTCACAGCCGGGCTGTATCTGTTCGGGCGGCAGGAGTACCTCAGCTTCCTGGTGCTGTGTCTGGCTCTCAGCTGGGTGAACGTACTCTACTTCTCCAGGGGCGACAAACACATGGGCATCTACAGCATCATGATACAGAAGGTAGTCCACGCAGGTCACACTGCACCACAGTGAACACCACAGTGAACGATCCCTGAAGCCCTTTGTCGCTCTTCTTCTTTGTAGATGATCCTCAGTGATATCCTGCGCTTTCTTCTCGTCTACATCGTCTTCCTCTTTGGATTTTCAGCAGGTAGTCTTAGGCGGTGACCTCATTTAGGATCCAATATGAATGGAGGATGT
Source organism: Sebastolobus alascanus (assembly GCA_916701645.2). Classification (NCBI taxonomy): domain Eukaryota; kingdom Metazoa; phylum Chordata; class Actinopteri; order Perciformes; family Sebastidae; genus Sebastolobus; species Sebastolobus alascanus. The sequence goes on along the minus strand of CAKAOJ020000344.1, from coordinate 242,452 downwards.
ACTGTATGTAATCTGTTTCCTTTGTCCTGTCAGCGGTGGTCACCCTGCTCATAGAGCCTCCTGTGAAAAACGCCACTGTAATTAAGCAGAAGGGGCGTCTCTATGCTACCATTGCCCCTAATTCGGAGTGTGTAAAACCCTCCTTCAGAAGCATCTCCTACACCACGCTGCAGCTCTTCAAGTTCACCATCGGCATGGGCGACATGGAGTTCACCCAGGACCACGAGAGCACGGAGATCTTCTACGTGCTCCTCATCGGGTACATCATTCTCACCTACATCCTGCTGCTCAACATGCTCATCGCCCTCATGAACCGCACCGTGGAGAGGACCACACAGGAGAGCACCAGCATCTGGAAGCTACAGGTGAGGTGTCCGGGGTGGGGCTCTGTGGTCGGGGGAAAGTGTCCGTCCAAAGGCAGCCGTGGTGTGTTGATGAAGTGCTGTGGCTGTTTTCAGAGGGCTATCACCATCCTGGATATGGAGAGAAGGCTGTTTTGCTGTCTGAAGGGGAGGTTTCGCTGCGGGGTGGAGAAGAAGCTCGGCACTGCTCTTGGAGATGACTGCCGCCGGTGTTTCAGGTTTGCTTCTTTCAGTTCAGTGACAATAGAATCAGAGACTGATTATGTTTGGACAGGCTCCATCAATAGCTGCATGTGAACGACCTGGATGTCTCACATAGCCAGACCTCTCTCCACAGCGCTGTGTCAGTGCTAAAGAAAGGTCTGGCACCACACATTATCATTCTGGTATAGGGGTAACGCCCTATAGTATCTTTAAATTAATCACAATCGTATTGGGTGCAGATAGCCAAAGGGGAGGAGAATGCTGGTTGAAATAGGCGGCCAATGGCAGGCTTACGGTCTACATTCGGTGTGTCAGACTATGGATAACATAGATAAGGACCCAAAGGCTCCATCACTGTGTGGAAATGAGTTTGTGAAAATGCGATAATTAATCGGTAATATGCACCACTAAAACATGCATAGGCTAAACCAGGGATGGCAATGTTGGTCTGTCGGCCGGTCCACCACTTTGGTACAAACTGAAATCTTATTATTGGATAGATTGACGTGAAATTTGGTCCAGACCAGACATTCATCTTCCCCCTCAGGGTGAATTGTAATAACTCGATCTGTTAACTTTTCATCTACCGCCATCATAAGATCAAAACTAATGGCATTCCCAACAGCCTCAGCTGCACTTTGTGTTCAGTGCTAATAAAGCATTGCAGGAATGAGTCCTAAAACCTGGAAATGAGTTAGCATTTTAGCACTTCTGGTTTCCTCGTCTGGAAGTCAGTGGGTTTTTTAATGGGTTTTTAGTTAGATACCTGAAATAAGGTCTGTGTTTATGTGTCTTAAAAAAGGGCGGTTGCTAACAAGTGACTAGATGAGACTACTAAACATCATTTTCTATTATCTATTTATATATTTTCTGCAATAATCCAAAATCCAATGGAAAAATCCCATTGGCTTTTTGTCGAGGGAACCAGGGTGATGCTAACTTCCTGGTTGGCCTACAAATATACATCCACCCTGCAGCACTCTATTAGCAAATGTTAGCATGCTAACATACTGAACCAAGATGGTGAGAACTGTAAACATTACACTATCAACATGTTATCATTGTCACTGTGAGCTTGTTAGCATGCTGAATGCTAACATTAGCTTCAAGTGGAGAGGCGCTAGTTGGTTTCGGGGACCAAAACATATTGAAGCCAACATACAGTATGCAATCTGCCTTGTGCACTGTTGCTGACAGGTGCTTAAAGGCAACAGGATGCATGGTCAGTGCACACACAGGGCTCCCTAGTAGATGAATCCAGGGCTGGTTGCTATGTTTATGATGGTTGAACACATTTCCAGTAGTTATTAGTGACAAGTAGAGGCATATTTTGTGATTGGCTATGAAATTCAAATAGTTATTGTGTCCAGTATGCTGGATAAGACACTAAATCTGCATTTATGTCCATAATGCGAGAGGGTTAGTACTGAAGTTTTTATCTGACCTTCATTTTTGGCTGGTATGGTCAGTTTTTTGGACTTGTTTGTGATTTAGTAACATAGTAGACAGGGTCTGCTATGTTACTAAATCTCTTTTACATATCAACTCATTTTTTTTTTAACATTGAGGTAAAAATCAATTGTACCAAAGCTGTTCCACCTCTATTAAAAATCAAGCAGGTTCTAATAATAAAGGATAAAGGTCTTAGGCTTGAAGATTTAACAAAAGCTGCAGCTGTGTGAGCGGGATCGATTGAAGCGCAGCACACTGTGCTCTTCACTAATTTGCCTCCCCCGACAGCTGATTGATGCATCACACTGCAGACAGTAATTGGAGCATGTGTCCTCTTGTCGTCTCAGAGTGGAGGAAGTCAACTGGAACAAATGGAACATCAACCTGGGCAAAATCAATGAGGATCCCGGGTGCTGGGATCGCGACCGACACTCTGCCTCGAGCCCCCCGCCGAACAGACCAAACAGAGGTGCAGAAACATGAACGTTTTTAAATCAGATCATGCCTTTTTAAGCAGTTCTCTGTGACAGGAAAGCAGTCCATGTGGAGTAACATTTCCTCCTTTATCCACAGGGAGGAGCTGGAGAAGCTGGCGTCGGCAGACACATCAGTCCACAGAGATGAGTCCTCTGAGCCTCACGCCAGTATAAAGAGACACAACAGAGAGCTTCACTGTGGCTGCTCAGCCTGACTGACCCCGAGCATTGAGGCATTCAAACCTAAAGACAATGTTCAGTTTCAGTTCCCCAAGAAATGTAACTGTCAGATGTGTGAACTGCCTTTCTGACTGACTGATACTTCCTGATGTCAACTTGATTTTAAATTTAGTCCTTGAGGCAATATTTCACTGAGACGAGCAGTGATGAGGAATATATTGTAGACATTTGTTCATCTGACTGACATAAAGGTGTAAAATAGTAGAATTTTTTGAGAATCTTAAAGGGGAACAGCACCTAAATTAGAAATTCCATTATTATTATTTATTCGATGGTCGAGGAAAGTGCATTCAATATTTGTGAACATGAGCTCCTCTCTCTCAAAGCCAGAAACTAGAGAATTAAGTCTCAAACTTGTGATGTCATCGGGTATAAAGTCTGGAGCTGCTCCATAGACGATGAATGGGAGACCCACAGAGTGTTTGTTTTCTTCTTTTTTTTATAACCAAATGAGCTTTATTCAATTATAGTTTTCTCAGCTCCCATATACTCACATTCCCCTGGGTGCTCTCAGTGTCATCTAGAACATCTCTCCCTATTCATTGTCTACGGAGCAGCTCCACAGACTTATATGAAGTGGACGTAGTCACTAGTGATGGAGAGATGAAGCTTCATGAAGCACTGAAGCTCTCCAGCAAATTGGTTCGCAAAAGGGTTCATTTCACGAGGCTTCATCTGGGCTTCAGGTGCACACGAAACCACCTACTGGTCAAAGAGGGTAAAACAGGCATATATTACAGATGTATGGAAGGGGTTTAACCAGGCAGAAGGCAGTGAATGTGCGATACAAGCCTCGATACGCGCTTCACAGAAAACTTCCTGGATTACTCGTCACACGCTCCGAAGCCTCGGCACAGCACGCAACACCACTAGTAGTCACCATGACGTCACCCACTGGTTTGTGCACTGCCGTTTTGGAGCCTCGAGTTCGGCACTTTGGCCGTCGCTCGCCATCTTGGTTTTTGGCTGTTGCCATCTTGTTTTTTTTGCAACCATAAGTGACACGAGAGGGCGGAGCTAAGTACAACCGAACGCTGAATAAGACGTTTTAGGCGCCCGAAAAGGTTATAATTAACTTTCATGAACTGAAAACAAACTGTGAAAGGGTTAAAGTTGTACGATGAAAACATGGACAAGACCGGACCGGAAAACGCCGTGGTAGCAACCTGTCAATCACAAGGTAGCCACGCCCTAAAGCGTCCCCTGCTTTATGGTCTATTTGACTCTAAATGGGACCATAATTTACTAAATGAACATATTATTGAAGAAGACTTGAAACTAGTGATTGAGACCATAAACTCATGTTTACAATGTTTACTGAGGTAATAAATCAAGTGAGAAGTAGGCTCATTTTCTCATAGACTTCTATAGCAGAGTCGCCCCCTGCTGGCTGTTAGGAAGAATGCAAGTTTAAGGCACTTCCGCATCGGCTTCACTGTTCAGACACCGGAGGTGCCCACTGAGACTTTATACCCTATGACATCACAAGATTGAGTTTTAGCACTCTAGTTTATAGATTTGGGAGAGAGTTGTGCATATTTACTAGTATTTTTGGACTTTCTTAGGCCATAGGAATAACATGTATGTATTCTGAAGGTGGGCGTAGTTCCCCTTTAATTACCAGGTCATACATTTTAAACATGTAATCCAAAGCTTCTGCACATGCTGTTTCTACCAGCACCTGAACAGGATGCACATCCTCTCTGCACAAAGGCCACAACCTGCCGGCACCTCTGACATCGCTCAAAATCCTTCATGGGGTAATACTGATTACGAAGGTGCTGATCCTGCCCCCCCTGCTGTGTGCCCTTTATACGAGTCCCATTTTCATCACAGCCAGACAAGCTAAATCTACTGCAGCCAGATAGTCCTGTGGATTTTCACAGCTTGCTTTGTCTACTCTACTTCCCTTTTCTATTTGGCAGAGGCAGGCTCTGATAAATGGCATGAAAGCACAGCAATTGGTGCAACAATCGCCACCTTCAGCACTAGCTGTCTCGGTTACAAATTATATGTGGTTTTCAGCAGGCCTTTTGAACCGTTCAGCCACTTGTAAGGCGGATTATGCAAGACACCAATCTGTGAATAGTAACCTACCTGAACTGTCAGACAGCATGAGCTCAGGCAGCGTGAAGGGGAGCGGGAGAAAAGTGCACACCTGTTGTCAGCGTCGGTTTAAATCAGCGTTGCAGACGATCCACACTACGGTTCAGACACATTTCAAAGCATAAATTAGAACTTTATTTTATTATTACAATATTACAAAAAGAGTAGCACAACTCTCACGCTCTTGCCTCTTATCTGTCGTACAGAATGACACAAAAGAAAGGCTTGTGGACCTTCTTCCATTTCACAGCAATAGTACAAGAAACAAAAGAAGAAATTTAAATAACAAGCAAATCAAGTATTATAAATAGTCACAACTGCAAACTGAAGCTTTGAAACTTGGGGGGAAAAATGTTACAGCTCAGTAACTACACATTGCTAAAATATATAATTACAAAATATTACTCCTTTTTCTTGCTTTCCATAATAAAGAATCTCTAAAGGAATTGTTGTCTATTCAACAAAACGTCAATAAAATAAAAAAGACAAGAAGAAAAGAAAAAAAATTGCTGTTTCTGCGTATCCTTACCGTCTTCGTTCTCCTTATTATTTGGGGTTTTCATTAAAACCATGCTCGTTTTCAAGGGAAGTCCAAGGACCAAACACTTAAGGCTTTTTAAGGGCTGTTAGGGAGTTAGGTGAACAAAACATGGGCGTCATTGTGTTTATACACACACACTCTCTCAAACACACACACACCCTTAACTCTACCCACATCAGCAGGCATACATTCTCACACAATCGTTAAAGTTACAGTAGTCTAGTAGGTAAGCCAGTGTACAATAAAATAAACAATGCATTTGCTGTTTCACTTTAAACTCAAAAAGTCAGTTTTGTTTGAGTGATCTTGCAAGTGATCAATTTGGTCTTTTTCCAAGCAGACTTCACATCAGAATCAGTAGCAACTACACGTAACTTAATTCACTTAAGTTCCTGCTATCGGGATCAAAACTCTGGCGACTCGTAGTTCGATTCCTTGTGACGTTATAGTGACGCTATTATTTCTTCTACTCCAGAGTTTTGACTAACCTATCCCCTTCAACAACTGCAACGCAAATAATCTCAACATTCAAGTAATACATTTTGTCATGGTTACAAAGGAAAAGGAAACAAATACAAAATGGCACATCTTCATAACAGCGTGTCCTTGTTAGCATGACTTTGGCCATTTTAAAGGAACAGTGTGTAACATTTCAGGGGATCTATTAGCAGAAATGGAATATGATATTCAGAACTATGTTTTCATTAGTGTATAATCACCAGAAACCAGGAATTGTCGTGTTTTCGTTAGCTTAGAATGAGCCGTTTATATCTACATAGGGAGCAGGTCCTCTTCACGGAGTCCACCATGTTGCTCCGCCATGTTTCTACAGAACAGACAAACCAAACTCTGGCTCTAGAGAGAGACTTTCGCGTTATTATGTTCCCTGAAGGCCACCGTAGTTCTCCAACACGCTTGTGAAACTGCGGTAACGTGAGCCGCAGAGTGCAAAACCGTTGTACCGCCAGTCGCTGACTGACTTCCGTTGCCCCTAAAGTAGTGTTATTATGGTATGGATGGCCTCTGAGTGTGGTGAATGGCGTTACCACGGTTTTGCACTTGGCGGCTCACGTTACCGCTTGAAAAGGGAGGAGTGAGCGGAGGGTTATTCAGTTGGTTGCAATCTGCAACCACACCACTAGATGCCATCAAATCCTACACACTGTCCCTTTAAGGTATGAGAGTTAATCTTTCATGACTTTTTTTCTGCACTAAACATTTCACAATCTTGTTGCCAAACCTTCCTGGCATTGACAAAAAGTTTTTTTTAAACACCTGAAGTAATTGCAGCATTTTCAGCAGGACAGAGCGTCGCCTTTTCAACATGTTTGCTCCCTGCTGGATCTCGACTATGTACAAACAACCTGATTACAGTACATGCTTCCTTGACTGACAGAGAGGAACCAATCTTGAAAAGTCCTATTATACAAATAAATAATTACATTTAAAAAGAATAAAAACCTATGTGTGCATACCGCAAGCTTTGCTAGCTGTACTTCGTAGTCGACAGTGTCTGGTGGCTTTGCACTGAATCAAGATTATTACTCTTCTGTCCTCAAATGATTGTGTTTAATCTTGAAGTTGCTGTGAGATCGGAGCGCTGACACCAAATGAAATTGGTCTAATAAAACTAGTCTGAGCCGAAGAATTCCTGACATGACCCTGTTAAAAACCAGCAGTTTTTCTGTGAGGGATCTATCAGTTTCTCTTCTTTCTTACATGCATAAGAAAACGTTACCGGTAGGTCTGAAGTAGAAATAACACAGGATCTGTTGAGATCCAGGCACACAGATAGTACAATAGAGGAAGGAGGGAATGACACCCACACAGTACAGATGTGTACACACACGCACATGAAAAAGTTCCCTAAAGTGCCAGGTAAAAGCACTCATTAACAAAAATAAAATAGCAATTGATCACTTGCAAGATTTATTTAAAAAAAAAAAAAGAACCAAAAACTACTGTTCTTCATTAAATATATTAATTTACCCTCTTTAACATTAGCGGCCATTTGCTTAAGTTTACTCATGTGTTTCCTTTCTTAAGACTAAACAAAGGGGTTTTTGATAACTGTTGTGTAGACAAGGCCATAGCTTATCTGTACCCTGGGTGCTGGATGAGAGCGGTTCTGCCATCCCCGACCTCTGGACCTACCCTGCTCAGAGGAGGCCTGTGCATCTTGCCCATCAACCCTAGATTCTGATCGCGGAAGTAGGGCGTCTGGAAGTCCCCACCCAAGTAATCTGCCGTTTGCATCAGATTAGTCTGGGCGGAGGAGGAGGAGGAGGTGCAGGAGCTCGTTCCTAGCCTGTAATGGGGAGCCCCGGGGGGCCCACAGTCTAGTGCGGTGCACCCCCCTGGGCCCGCACCGTGGAATGGCATGGCTATGTCCTGAGACCCGGAGCTGTCACTGTTGGGTGTGGGTAGGATGCTGCTGTTCCAAATGTGGGATTGGAAGTAGTGACCATTAGTGTAGTGGGCCATGTGGCCGGGCATGCAGTTGTTGACGGGGGGAGAGGGGGTGGGCCTCTCTACGGGAGGCTTCAGTGTGTAAGGCTGACCCACGCACACCTCTGCAGGGTAGCCCATGCCCTTAAAGTGGAAGGCGGGGTCCCTGGAAGGCTGCTTGCAGAGGTGGGTCCCACCGTTCTGAATGTGGGGCACATGAGCCAACTGGTGCTGATTCCAAGAGCGCATCTTCTGCTGCTGCTGTGCGTTGTGTTGGAGCTGTTGTTGCTGCTGATTCTGTTGATGCAGATGCTGCTGCTGCAGGAGGTGGTGCTGCTGCTTGAGATCAGTGTGGTTGGAAGGCAAGTGGTTCATAATAGCCACGCTGTGTGGGGGGTGAGCTCCCACCGGGGCGGTGGCTTTCTCTTGAGGGCAATTAATGCAGTTGGGTGGGGGGTAGCCAGGGGTGGGGGGGTTGCTGTGCATGGACACCCTGGAGCAGGCGCTGATGAGCAGGTTGCGACTGATGGGGCTGGGGTTGGCGATCTGGCCCTCGCACATGGAGGTGGCTCCTGCGCCCTGGGCCCGAGCCTGGCAGAACTGGTTGATCTGGTGCACGATGGTGCTCAGGTCAGCCTGGTGGCCCTGGTGCAGCCCGGCGGCCATGGAGAGTGGAATGGTTGAGGTAGAGACGGTAACATTAGGCGGCACGTCGCCATCTGGCAGCTTCCTGCCCCCCTGCAGGCCAGGTGGCGGCTGCTGCTGGAGGTGCTGCTGCTGAAGCATGACGGTAGGGGGCCCCTGCGGGTGGCCGAGGGCTGGGTGCTGAGACAGAGTCTGGAGTCTGGGTGGGCCCTGAGGGTGCTGGGCCATGGGGGGAGGGTGTCTGAGGCTCTGGGTGTGGCCCTGCTGCTGAGAGAGCGGCATCTGTAGAGTCTGAGGTGGGTCCTGCGGTTGATGGGGTAAACTCTGCTGGAGCCGGGTGAGGTTCGGCAGAGGTGGGTGGTGGTTTAAAGTGCTGGTCGAAGCCACTTGGTAGGGTCCGGCGTGGGGGTTCATGATGACTTCAGGGTGCAGGCGAGCCCGGCTGCCGTCAAAATCTTTCAGGATGCCTTTGACCGTGGGCACCTTGATGACGGCGAGGAGGCCCGTCTTGGCGCTGCCCTGAGAGGAAGGGTAAGGGCTGTAGCGCTGGCCCGACGTATCCAGCCCGTTGACGGTACGGCGCACGTGGTTTCGCTGGGGGACCTTGACGCTATTGGGGAAGATCTTGATGGTGAGGGGGTTGTTGGCAACCTTCTTAGCATATGCGTCCAATTCTGCAGGGGTTGGAAACGGAGCGGATCTCATCCTTTGTGTGGTGTCCCCTGGGGAGGAGGACAGGACGGGTCAGAGGTGAGACAGAGAGAGAAAGCAGGAAGAAGAGAATTGGGGGGGGGGACGAAGAGAGAGGCACAATGAGAGAGACAACTTAATCCAGGTAGAGATGTATATGGCACAAAAGAGCAAATCAGTTGTAATCTGAGCGGCTGAGAGGAACCCGATTTGGACAGCGCTCTCATATTCCATCACTGTTTTCCCCCTAAAACCCTCACAGCTCCCGTCTCATGAGGACAAAGAGAGATTTCTAATCTCATTCTCAGCTGAATTATTGCGGCCGACACATTCCCAGTCTGAAATCCAATTTTGCGGTGGTGTCTGTGACTTTGAGGTCAGGAGCTTTTAGAGGCCTTAATTGACGCAGCATCCGGCGGGCGAACAATAAGTATGCATCTGAGGGGGGGTGCTGCGCTGCATGCTACTGAATCACAAACTAAACAAAGAGCGAGCGAGGCAGCGACGGTCCCCCGTGGCTGCTTTGGGGAGAAGGAAAGAGAGAGATCGACGCGGAGAGCAGAGCTCCATGACAGCAGACAAGTAATCAGACACAGCAGCGGCAGCGGCTGCGTCTCTGATCTGCAGGAACACCTCCCAGGCCTTCAGCTCGCAGACATTCGTTACACCTGCTAAGCGCCGCGGCTAAATTTAACAATGCCGAGGTGACAATGCGAACACGGTTACGTGTTTGTGCATGTGTGAGCGCGAGTTTCATTTATGAGCCTGTTTAAAAAATGTGCGACAGGATCCTGCAGGTGTTGGCTAATGTGTCAGTGTCTTGGTACATAATGGGCGCGATTGCATGTTTCGATTTAACGCAGTGTGATCACTTTCGCTTTCTTCACTTCCAGAATAAAAGTCAGGGATAATCGTTTTAGAGAATGGCTTTTCCGTCTCACTGTCCCCGTCAACTCAGCCCCTCCAGTCTGACCTACTTACACCACAGTTTTCTGACTGATGGACATGAGTGGAGCTGATCTATGAAAAGGAAAACTAGTCTACATTTAATTAACTTCATTATTTTTTGAGGAGGGGACTTTGGGTAAAATAGATGTCACCATTACAGCATACAGGCTGCTCCTCTCTGTTGTTGAGTGAGCAGTAATTTGAAATGTCTGAATTGCTGGCAGAGGCCTGTGGTTTCATGCGGCCGTGGCCGTCATGCTCAGTCTCACAGCGGGCAGCCCGGGCTTGAGGGATGAGGCACAGAGCTGAACCGCGAGCTCTGACACGGCGGCACCAAAAGTTGTGCCAACTGGCTAATTAATTCCCGCTTTATTTGTGAACAGGAAACAATGGGCAGCAATGTGCGGGGCCGGTATGGGGCGGCACACAGGGGGCCGCTGTGTGACCGAGTGCTCAGCCTGCTGATGGCAGCCTCATTAATGCGGGGGTCTGGGCCAAGGAGCTGGAGCTCAACACCCGCCATCACTGAGGCCTAATGTCTGCTGCTGAATAAATGCCAGGGTAAGCAAACACAGATAAATGAGCGCTTAGACACAAGCTGCTGAGGATGGACTTCACCTGTCAAACACAGGTAATGATGGTCGGTTTCGTATAGTGACACAGAAACAGACTTAATAAATACAACGGATTACATTTAGTACACAAAACACACCATTTTAAGCACTAAACGACACTTTGATAAATGTAACTTGTTTGTTATCAGTATTCAAGATATATCTGGAGCTTGTGAGATTCTGGCACGGCCTCCTTTGACTGCAGCTGTTGTCAAAACCTCATGTCAATGTAGCTTTAGAAAGGGTTGTAAGTAGGTGGGAAGAGAGAACCATCAGCTGTTGCAATGAATAAAACATCTTTTATCATTTCATGGGAATAAGATTCTTCTGGATGAAACCAGGATTGTGGACAGCATGATTGAATGTTAAAGACCACAGTAAGTTTAAGTGTAACATCATCTTTCAGGGTTTGCTCAGTGTTCAGAGAGGAGCAGATAAGCTGCATGGGGATATATGGGTACATACTGAGCCAGCGTGGAAGGGTGATTTTTATTTAACCTTTATTTAACCAGGAGTAAAACAAACTTATTTAGATTAAAAATCTCTTTTCCAAGAGTGTCCTGGCCAAGATAGGCAGCAGCACAGTTACACGGCTACAGACATAAAACAAACATAACAATTGAAAACGAAGACAAAGAGCAAATTACAGAATCATAAGGTATCAAAAAACATTCATCAGCATTCAAAACATCTACAGCCAGATGTGCTTGTTTCCAAATCTTTTAGAAGCACAGTGAGAGACCAGCTCTCCAAGTTTCAGCTCATTTTGTAACTGATTCCAAGAGGAGGGAGCAGCGTACTTGAATGCCCTTTTTCTCAGTTCAGTACGGACTTTGGGGACAGTTAATAGGATTAAGTCCTGGGAGCGAAGACGGTAACTTCCTGTACTTTTTTGAAGGATGTAGGTCCGTAGGTAAGATGGAAGCAGTCCAAGAATAGCCTTATAAATAAGAACACGCCAGTGGGTCAGTCTACGGTTGGACAAAGCAGACCATCCTACCCGAGCATACAAAGAGCAGTGGTGCCTAAGGGCTTTAAAATTTGTAATAAATCTCAGTGCTCCATGGTAGACAGTATCCAGCGTGCGTAGGCTCTGAGAAGATGCATGCGTGTATATAACATCGCCGTAGTCCAGCACAGACATAAAGGTGGCAGCAGGTGGCCTTGAAGGAAAAGCAAGACTTGTTTCTAAAATAAAAACCCAATTTCAACTTTAGTTTTTTCACCAGCTGCTGAATGTGAGGCTTAAAAGACAGAGAATCATCAATCATAATTCCGAGATACTTGTATTGAGGTACAGACTCAATTTCAGAGCCCTGAAAAGTGGTGACAGGTGGGAGATTCAGTGGCTTAGATTTGGTGAAGCGGGCTAATTAATATAAACAGCGTGCAAGACTGATCAAAACAGGCACACTTAAAGAGCTTTAACAGAGACAACAACTTTTAGTTTCTGTATAGGTTTCTAATCAGGGTCAGACTGCAACAATTAAAGATGTCCTATTACGCTTTTGTGCTTTTTCCCTTTCCTTTAGTATGTTATATCGTTTTTTGTGCATGTAAAAGGTCTGAAAAAAGTCACAAAGCCCAAAGTCCATGTCAAAGGGAGTTACTCTCCCCCACAGACACACTGCTCCTGAACTGCCTGAAACACCTTGCTTGAAGTCCCACCTCTTCTTCTGTAACGTGGTGATGTCACCAAGTAACACGTTTGCATAATACCGGCCTGGCGGCTAGTTTGGCACGCCCTCAAATAAAGCTAGTTAGAGCGGAGCTGGAATGCAAGCTGTGAATGAAAATGGGTTTTATGGGTACCCACGAGTCTCCCCTTTACAGACATGTCCACTTTATGATAATCACATGCAGTTTGGGGAAAGTAATAGTCAAGTCTGCACACTGACACACTGACAGCTGTTGTTGCCTGTTGGGATGCAGTTTGCCATGTTATGATTTGAGCATATTTTTTATGCTAAATGCAGTACCTGGGAGGGTTTCTAGACAATATTTGTCATTGTTTTGTGTTGTTAATTGATTTAATAATAAATATATACATAGATTTGCATAAAGCAGCATATTTGCCCACTCCTATGTTGATAAGAGTATTAAATACTTGACAAATCTCCCTTTAAGGGACATTTTTAATTTGAACAGATTAAAAATGTGCAATTAATCGTGATTAACTGTGGACAATCATGCAATTAAATATTTGAATCGATTGACAGCCCTAAATATAATACCTGAATTGAATGCTAAATAAATATAAATGTGTATAGTTTTATATTTGTATTTAGGGGAATTAAACAATGTTGGAACTATAGCTTTCACTCGCTTTTCGATTGAGAAATACAGCAGGAATATCTGCAGCGAGCGTGTAACTGTGTACAGTTTGCCACTGGCACTTGTGTAATGAGTTTTATACTTAAGTTGTAAGACTCAGGCAAGTAGCAAAGAAAGCAATGTCAATGTCTGGAAACTGACCAACCCATTAAATTGGAAAAGGGATTATACATTGTTAACAAAGGCAGGCATTTTCAGATAAAAAAAAAAAACTCAAATCAGAATAAAGGGTTTAACAGAACTGCTGTAAAATGTGTAGTGAAATCGGTAAATTGCTGTTTAGAGTAGTTCTCCCAAACAGTGGATACAAATCGACCCCTTGCTGTTTACAACTGTTTAAGGGTTCTGGCAGCTGTTGATTATGTGTTCTAGTAAGCAAGTGTTGCTTATTAGCATTTCAACCTTAACCTGAAACCTGGATTAGCTGAGCAGCTTAAAGTATCAAGGGAGGGTTAATGAGGATGTGAGTGAAGTTTGTAGGCGGCTGCTGGTGGCTGCGAGCGTATCATCTCTCAGATCTCCAACTAAGCACGTTCGCAAGGAGGGAACGGGGGAAAGAGGCCAGTCTGGCCATGCGTTAATTACTCCGCTGCTAGCGAGCTAGCTGGAACACAAGTGCACAGTCAGCAGGCGCTAATTAGGGTTTCTTTTATTCTAACTACTGTTTTTATTGAACAAGGTTTAAGCAGCAGGGGGGCAGGGGCTCATGCTGCTGCAAATTGCGATTTTTTTTTTTTTTTTGCGAAAGAACAGGAAATTAGGTCTGAAGCATCAAATTAGACATTTGGTTTCCCCGCATGAGGCCACCTCCTTACATTTTTAAATTTGAGCCTCCCATGCTGATAGATCAAGACTGCGAGGCCTTTGAAAAATGAAAATTATTATAAGGAGAGGAAGAAAAAGACGGTTGCTTTTGATCTCAGTCGGGATTGAGATGTGAAAATCAGCCAAGTGGCCCAGCTGTACTCACTGTTTGTTCTGCCTGTGAGAACTCAAGACCAAGGGCCACTTGGTGGTGCTTGAGTCACCCTGCCTGGAGTATGAGCCGCTTTCTTTGTGACCCACTGTCTCTTTGCGTACCTAATCTACTCCTCCGACAGCCTTTACACTTCATGTTAACAGTCGATCCCTGATGATAAATACAGCAGCTGCTCTGGCCTTGCCTCCGATGGCGACCTGCAAGCTCGTAACTTTAAATGACTGCACAGATTCACCTGCAGGAGAGGAGGCGGTGCACGGCGAGCATGGCGACCTGGAGCTCTTGGTGGGACGGGAAAGTGTCAAGGGCAAAACTCTGTAACATAAGATTCGGCGTCAGAGTGCACTGAGTAGCTAAAATAAAAAGAATAGTGCTCATAATGAGTTCATTATGTAAACTCTCCATCTGAGCCTTGTTTTTTTCTGTGGAAACTTGTCAGAGTATTGAATAAAGATTTCAACTAGTCTATGAATTTCACCCTAAAAGCAGCCAAGCACACCTCTCATGGAGTTAAGCTGTCAAATTATGCTCCATGCTGGGTAAACGATGGGGCTCTGCGGAGACGAGGAGTCCTGTGGACAGCTGGGAGGGACACGGCACAGTGTTATTTGAGGGGTTAGGCCTGATTCCGGCTGTGTGTGTGGCAGCGAACGGGGAACTCAGAACACAACAACGGCACCAACTGTGGACATCCAGAAGGCGATCTACAGCAGTGATTCTCAAAGTGGGGTCCGGGGACCCTCAGGGGTCCGTGGCACTCTGTCAGGGGGTCCACCAAATAATTTGCTATAAATTATAAAATTGTGCTGTATCAATAAAAAGTACATATCTACAGATGGGGACCATTTGCACCAATAAAACAAGCATATTGTGTCCATTACTACCATCCTAGTTAGCTTTGGGCTAATCGAAACTCATGAATCAGTTCCTGCTTAGCTTAGCTTATAAGCTAGCTGGCGAGCATGAAGAAATATAAACATGTCTGAAGTTTTTAGGTTGGAAAGTTTTAGAATACAAATAGTTCCAATGACATCTAAGACTATAAATGGTAGAAAGCATTATGCTAAATGAGTGTTACGATTATAAGGGGGTCCTTGGAAAATTTTCTCCCCACAAAGTTTGAGAACCCCTGATCTACAGGAGGCAGCGAGAGAGAAGACTTGAGGGTGTACAGATTTTGTTTACTTGACTTTGATAAAAAATGATTTAGCGCAAAATGAAAAACAGCTCAACTGCTTTTGATGTAACACCGTGTCTGTTAATGATACTTTGAAGAGTGGATGAAAAGGAAAAGCGTTAAAAGAGAATGACGAGGAGGAAGAAAAAAAAACAGATTGAAATTACACTTCTAGGACCGTTCGTGCTGTGAGGAAGCGCGCTCCATCACCAAAATGGATTACAGCGTTGGGCAGAAAAACAAATTGAACCCCAGTTGCGCCTCGTGCTCCGATGTGTCTCAGCGTGTCACATAAAGGAAGTGCGGAGAGACGGCGTAGCTGATGGCTGCGCTATGTCACAAGCCTGCCTGAGTGAGGAAACAGACGTTGGCACTTAGCAGACTCCCTCACACTTGCTGATCTCCTGGGGGTTGGCTGATTACTGTGATTCTGAAATTACAGTCTTGATGAGCTGGAGTATTTTACAACAACAGAAAAAAACTGCTGCAGAAATGGGTCAAGCAGGAGCTGAGTTTCCACTCAGAGAACATGCAGGAGGAAAAATGAGATGAAGACTTTTTATGATCGAATACATAAAGCTGACCAACTGGATGGGTCATAATGAATGTCTGGGAAGGGATTGATCTTTTGGGTATATATAAAAAGCTCACAGTAGGAGGGAAAGAAACTGATGATATAGTATATCCAGGCATCACTGAGACCGCAGTTACGCATTATTCCAAATGTGAATGTACATTTGAATGTATCTAAAAAGGGATAAATGATCATTACACCTACTACACCTACTCGCCTGTAAATATTATATATCTTGGGCTTTTATTGTGAAAGGTAAGAATGGAAGGAGTGGATCTGGTCTGCGCTGCCTTTATAAAGGTTGAAAGGAGTAATAAAGTTTGCAGTCCTGGGTTGGACTACGGAGCCTCCGTGATTGGTTGATGACTTTATTTGTGGTGCAAAAGATCAGAAAAAAATATGTATATATTTTCGCCACATAAACATACAAACAACAGTTTGAAAAAATATATTGACTTAATCACACGAAAAAAAAAACACCCCTCGTGTGTAAAGGCCTTTAATGTTACCGTTTCTATTCATCAGTTTGTCATACATTAATCCCAAGAGCCAGTTAGTAGCTGCCCCCAACACTGTGAGGAGTCCAAGTTTGTCAGCAGTCGAGTTGTGAAATTCAAACACATTGAATTAACTGGGCCAGCTCTGACTAGTCTGCCGTTAAACCGGGGGCAGCAGATTGCTTCTTAAATTCACTCCATTTACAAGATCATCAGGGCAAAAACCGCTCGGCCGCAATCTGTCTGCCAGTCTGACAGCGACTGACTCCTCCTGATGGCGGAAAAGTATCCGAGATGGTCGAATCAAACGCACGAATGTGGCGATGGCGTTGTAGTAGGGCCGCTCTCTTGTGGCAGACAGATCTTTGGGGGGGCGACGAGGGAGGGAAAGAGGCCAGTTCTCTGTTCATCAGCAAATTAATGGCGCAGTTCGTTCTAATTTCCCCTTGACGACAGATCTCTGGTCCCCGGAGCACAAAAATATTCCTTCTCTCTTTCTGGTTTTAACACTGAGCTGCAGAAGAGAGGCAGGCCAAGGTTGGCATGGGCATCTGACGTGGGGCGGGCAGCAGGATTGTAACAGCTTGGTTTGTTGTGTGGGATGATGGTGGTGGTGGTTAATAGTGTGTGTGTGTGTGTGTGGAGATACTTACATTTCTGATGTCCAGTGTTCATCTGCGTGTGGGGGAGAAGCTGGATGGGGAGGTCACCTGGCCCTGGCAGACAGGCCAGCATTTCACACAGACACTAATGCAACATGGGACACACACTTCTCCTCACACTGCAGAGAGAGAAAGAGAGGGAGGGAGGGAGGGAGGGAGGGAGAGGTCAGCAGTCAGACATAACTGCAAGGCAGCACATGGTGCGTGGTGATACAGAGGCTGGGTCCAGACTAATAGAACTCTGCGGCCGATCCCCGGAGGCACGGGGGCCGAGGGAGACATAGTTTCCTTTCAATTAGAAACTGATTCACACCTGGAGCATCAGGTAAGGTGACATTTGATGCCAATAACAACTTCAATTAAACATCAAACAGCTGAAGTAAAACGGGCAGACTGGGCCTGAGGGGCTGGCTGCTTCAAATCGACTCCCTCCTCCTCCTCCTCCTCCTCCTCCTCCTCCTCCTCCTCCTCCTCCTCCTCCTCCTCCTCCTCCTCCTCCACCTCCTCCACCTCCTCCTCCTCCTCCTCCTCCTCCTCCTCCTCCTCAACCTCCTCTACCTCCTCCTCCTCCTCCTCCTCCTCCTCCTCCTCTTCCTCCTCTTCCTCCTCCTCCTCCACCTCCTCCTCCTCCTCCTCCTCCTCCTCCTCGCCCTGCATGTTAGTCAGCTAGTTGGACCCTGCTACCTGCGCTCTACCTCTCCGCCTCCACCAGACCGTGGCGGAGGAAATTAATGACTCCTGTACACTCGAAAAGAACACACTCGAGAGGCCTGCCGCTGACAAGTTAGTGAGTCTCTGATCGATCCCGAAGTCCTCTAGACCTCAAAGAGGCCTTTATTTTGGGGACATTAAACAATGGAGCCGGCACCAATAAATGCCCGCCACTTTGTGCAATAACCTGATGTAATAGAGACGGAGAAAGCGTTAGCCACGCTCCGCTTGGCTTACTGCTGTATTCAAAACACCACAGATGCTTGCTTAATCAGCACTGAAGAACAGTCAGGGAGCAAATTAAGTCTACAGAGTCCGCGCCCTCCCCTTTCGCTGCGCGGCATCAGAAGAGGGCGGCGAGTGTGCGCAGACAAAACAGCGTCTATGAGAGAGGCAATTACCCACAAAACAACCTTGGCATGCCTGTCTGCCGCAGGGTGATGGCTTAAAAGTGTCTTCCCCCCCTGCAGGGAGAAGAGACAAGTGGAGGAAAGAGTGACAAAGCGAGAGAGAAAGGTGGAAAGAGAGAGAGACGGGTTAGGGGTGGTGGTGGGGGGGGGGGTGCTGAACTTGCTTTAAAAAGCAGGAGCTCAAAAAGGTCAGGATGACAGCTCATTTAAATCCTCCCAGCGAGAGGAGAAAAAACAAGCCTTAATGAAGCTGCCAGTTCTACACAGGTACCTGTGAGCGTTGCACCTTGGGGTGCTGCAGGGGTTAGGGCGGCAGGGGGGAGGAAGGGAGGAGGAAGGGAGGAAAGGGTAGAGAGGAGGGGGGGAGACTGGTGGGTGGCGAGGCTGCAGTCTTGAGACAGATCTGAGGATTTGGGGGCGTTTTTGTGCCGTTGATGCTGCGTCACCCTGCCCAGACTCCCCCCCACCATCCTCCCCCCCTCCCTTTCCCCCGCTTTCTGATTTACAGCCTGGACCGCCATATGGCAGCAATCCCCTGCCCTCGATTCAGCGTGTCACCATGCATTAACTTTAATTGGCCTGATATGTTATTCTTTTCCCTCGGCCTTGGAAGGATTTTAGGTACATAGAGCCTTGATGTCAGCAGCAGGCAACATTTCCAGCTCTCTCTCATTTATCAGGGTGCCAAGATTTCACACAAAGATAACAGCAATCTCTTTGACAACAGGCAGGTTTGGGGTGGAGGGAAACTAAATATCAAATGGTGGCGAGAGACTGAAATGATGTGGGGGGTGGGAGAAAAAAAAGCAGCATAAACTGTCAGTGCATTTGTTATAAGAACACACACATCAACGCACTACAGGCAAAAAACAGCCAACAGGCCATCCGCCCGCCCCCTTCCTGCCCCCCCCCACGGCGCCCCTGAATGTCAGAAAGCTGTGCAGTGGGGAGTGCAGCGGCAAAGGTCAGCCTATGGTAATGCCCCAGCTGACAATCTGCTTTATAGAGCCGAGCAGGAGGAGATGAAACCCAACAGACAGCAGCCTGACGTCTACTGACTCGCCTATCAGCACCGCTGCCACGGCGACTTCAAATATACATCACACGCCAAACACTGGTGCTTTCTACTGAAGGGGCCCCCCGCCCCCGCAGAGGCCTTTTCCAACAGATGGACTATTTGTATCAGGAGCAGGAGGACTATCACCTGATAGTAGGGCTCGGACAATACACCCGATTCCAAACTAACACGATACGTGGGTGCCGATTCGATATGTTTTGCGATTTGATATTACGATTTATTGCGATTTTTGTTCACTTTTTTAACGCTAGACCATGGGGAAAAGTTGAATCATACACTTCTAGGGACTTTTACTTTGGAAAATATCTAAATTAATACAGTAGAAATTAGCACTGTCAATCGATTAAAATATTTAGTCACGATTAATCGCATGATTGTCCATAGTTAATCGCGATTAATCGCAAATTAATCACATAATCACATAAGGTACATGTAATGTTTTATACTTCCGGTGAATATAATCCAATCAATCTTATTTCCATATATGTATTTTGTATATACACCTTATTGTGAAAACCGGACGTAGTCACTCGTGTATACTTCCGCTAACTTTGCCTTTGCTAGCTCTGAGCTCTCCCCATCAGCTCCGTCCTCTGATAGATTGTTCAGTCCAGACAGGGACTGAGCTTTAGTTGGAGATGCCTCTCCTCAGGTCGTCATCGGCACGTGACCGGCTCGGCTGGTGGCTTCTGCTGAGTCCTAATTGCCCTTTGACAACAGTGCGGGGGGTTTAGCCTGGTCTGGACGAGGGCTCATCTCTCCAGCCATCCACACATCCAGGCCAATAGGTGTCCATCCCAACGGCTTAGTAGCCTTTGTGACACAGAGACACAGAGACACAGCCCCTCCTGTCCTGAGTGGAAACAGAGTTGCGTCTGTGGAGGCCGAGCATAGCCAGCTGGGCAGGCCCGTGGAGCGGGGATCGGCTCGGTGGACTTTAGCCAGGCGTCTCACACTATCAGCCCCGTGCAGACAGACACCACAGGGTTCTCAGAGAGTATTAGGGGGGCGGGGGGGGGCCGTGACTCGGCAAGTCTCCACCAGGCAGCTACTTATAGAATCGTAATAAAAGTGTGCGAATAACTGCGCAGCTTTCATTATGGAGACACATAAAGGCGAGCAGACAAAGCAGGACTTGAGCGAGTGATGCGCACGGCTTGTGTCATGTGTCAAATTGCTCCCATAAAAGCTGACCTATATTTTTCTTTTCATTCCTCGGTGGGGAAGGAGAATAAGAAAGCCATCCGAAAGTATAAAAAGAAGAGAAGAAGGAACAGGATAGACGGAAGCTATTTAGGAAATTAGACCAGCTGACTGCATTTGTGTCGAATCTTTTGATCAATATCCTCCTCATCAACTATCTGCATTTGTTCGAAATTTGGGAATTGCATCAGGCTAATTGCGTTGGAAATCATCTATTAAAATATCCACCGGCATGAGGAAAAGCGAGGATTGTGCACCAAAAATAAGCTCATTAGAAGGAGACGAGTACAACAATATTTTAGAGGAGAAAAACAATAAAGAAAAAGGTGAGAAAGTACGTTTGGTTGCTGGTTGAATATTAACAGCTTTTCTATACCAATTAAAGGCAAAAGCAATTAGGAGAACCAAGTCACCATGTTGTACATTGCTTGTGCTAACGGCTGAAGGAGAGGAGAGTGGAGGAGAAAGCAGGCTGCTGTTATTCTAATTGCATGTTTACCCCCAGGTTATGGGTCTGAAATAGAGCCAAGAAAAAAAAAATGTTGCAGTAGAAATTCAATGCAACTTCACTGTGTTGATTCTCTCAGGGACAGAGAGAGTGAAATTACTTTTCTTTTGCAAGCCGAGTCTCTGAATAAGAGGTAAAGAAAGAAAAAGGAGCAGGAAACAGAGAAAAGCTTTTTACCCTTGAATACCGAGCAAGAGCGTTCTGTCAAAAGAAAGGGGTAAAAAGCCTTGGGTCTTGAGCGCGTTAGGAAGAAAAGACACATCGGCGTATGGCCTTCATTAGCCCATCAGGCTTTACAAACACCAGAGGTAGAAAAAGGACTTTCTGTTCGCTAGCAGAGAGCCACGCATGTTAGGCTACGACAGGCTGGCTCGCGGCCTCACACAATGGATCCTGATGACTCCAGCACATCCCGAGGCGTTTGGGACGGGCCCGTTTGCTTTTTCAGTCAGCAGAGAGACCCCTCGTCAACACGGACTGTTATCTCACACCAAAAGAGAAAGGGCGAGAGAGCGGGAGACGGTCATGATGGCGAGAGGAGAGAAGACAACCAACCCAAACTCAACTCGCACACAAATTGAGAGTCTGTAAAATAGTGGTTTCCAAGTTGCAAGGTGTCAGGCATAAAACTGTCAAACAAGGAAACTGCTGCAGCATTGTGGGAGAGAGGAAGACAGCTACTTGAAAGTACTCTTCCTTTAGAGGGAGGGTGGGGTCTGCGAAACAACTGGGAGGCTGTATGAACGCTCAGTAACTAACTGATGAGAAAGTGACAGTTCCCCGAGGTGAGATGGTGGATATGGAGCGGAGAGAGACAGCATGCCCCTGGAATAATGCATAGTCCACGCAGCTGGATCGGCGAAATCTTTGCGTACGTGTCAGATACGGAAAGTTGGTTTCACAATGAGAACGCGGGCTCTTAGAGGAGCTGTGCACCGTGAAACTAAGAAAAGGAAACACACTTCCCAAAGCACGAGGCCTCTTCTTATCAGAGTGACCTCATTCCTCCACTCTTGTCTTTACATCGGCGGTTTGGAGCCCGGCCTCTCGGATGATGTCCACTGCTCCTCCTCACAGCGGAGAAGATGACAGTAATGGTGGCGAGATGAGTGGATGAGACGATATCCGGGCAGTGAGTGTCCTGGCCTGGCTTGGCCTATCTTTGCCAGAGCTATGTCACGGCCATTACCCGTCCAACGCGTCAGCGCTGCGGGGACGAGCCAGCCAGCCAGCCAAGGTCCATCCTTCAACTTAGGGTCAGTTTCACTAACAGCCACTTAAGCCCACTTGCCTTCTCCGAAGAGCTCTACAAATGTGGAAGGTAGAGCTAAGTGTGCTCGGTGATGTCAAGCCTGGCCAAGGTCAGACGGGCAGACAGAAAGTGCTGGCAGCGCCGCATGCGTGGCGTCGTGAATGCCAAAGCGCCGGGGCCCCTGGCTGTGCCGTTTGACAGACATGTTTACACCTGATAGAAAATGCAGTGTGGATGGCCTGCCAAAACAGAGGGGATCCAAAGTGAGGGGTGCCAGCCGAGTTATTTATTTATCTGCTGCAAATCCATCCAGAGTGCAGCCAGAAGCTGGGCACGCCTCAGTGAGGAATAAGCCGGCCTCCTCTCAGACATGACAGTCTTTAACCACTTGAGGGAGAGAAGGAAAAAAAGATCTGACGTGTAGTAAAAAGTAAAAGCTTGGATTCGATTTACTCGCACTCTTAATACATCTTAATGATTAACACACGGAATGAGTCAATTTAATCAGTCTGCTCTGAAATCATCCATGTCAATGTTTCAGAGGCTGAGCCTGTTCTCACTCAGCAGTTAAAACACTAGGTAGTTGCGCTTGGAAGCAAATATCAACACAGTGAGGCTGTAGCTCTGACATCAGCAAGCTAATATGCTCACAATCACAACAAGGAGGACAAGTTTACCATGTTCACCATCCCAGTTTAGCGTGTTTGCATGCTAATATTTGCTAATTAGCACTAAACACAGTTGAGGCTGATGGGCGTGCCATTACTTTTGCAGGTATATGGTCAAAAACCTAACTAAAATTAAGACCAAGTGATGGTGCTAGATGCAACACTGTGAGCATTTCTATTGCCTCTACACTATAGGCTTGCTGCGGTAGTCGGTGTTACCAGTGTTACAAGGTGGTCGGGCACACACCAATTACATTACGTAGGTAACATCATATGGGAAACATCAATATCTGAACAAAGTTGTGTGCCACTCTGTCAAGTAAATGTTGAAATATTTCACTGAATAAGAGGAAACTGGATGAAAAGTCAAGAGATCACCAAAGTCTGGGGACCGTGAATGTCTGTAAAAAAATTCTTGGCAATAGTTGTTGAGATATTTGGACCAAAGCGGTGGACTGACCGATCATCTCTACAGCCACACTACACTAGCTTGGTGTATTGGACATGCCAGATGACGACAGTAGAGAAACACTGAGAAGCACAGGAATGCAAGTAAGCACCATGGAAGAGACTTCAGCCTTCTGGTAACCATCAGGTCACACATCTCAGAGACGTCGCTCTCTCTCATACACATGAACAACACTGCTTCCTCTCATCTCCTGTGCGGTGCCACCGCATCTGTGTCATCTTCACATATCTTCACATATCCCCATATGACACCAGACAACAATGTGCTGAGTCACATGCTGCCGTGTCAGAAGACAGACTGTGGGGGGTTTGGTACAGGACCAGGATGACATGGTTAGAACAACACAGACATAGATACTAGACTACCGTTGATCTACTATCTGTGTGTGTGTACATGTGTGTACGTGTGTGTGTGTGTGTGTGTGTGTGTGTGTGTGTGTGTGTGTGTGTGTGTGGGTGTGTGTGTGTGTGTGGGTATGTGCAGTGATAGAAATCGTCAGACTTCAAGCAGCTGGTTTTTCAAGTTGCTTGCTCGTGTGAATGCTCGGCTATAAATCACATAGTTGTGGAACAGGCAGGATGAAGAAACCTAAACAAACAGATGAGCCTGTGCTGAACTGATCTACTGCAGATTATCAATGTGCAAAGAAATATGATCTACATGTCCTACTCTGTACACAAAAACCACATGAGCCTTGTGATTTCAACAGGCCGAACATTACCCAACCCGTACAAAATAAACGTTCTGAAAATAAACTGTGGCTTAAGGCCGTTATACACCAGCGATTCATTTGCACGTCAATATATTTTTTCGAACTGTTATTTTTGTCAAGAGTACTTTCACACAGAAAGCGAATATTACCCGGAGAAAAAGCAACATCATCTTTTTCAGAATGAGGTCGATTTTCTGAGCTTTTGCACGGCGAATAAAGGCCTCAACCAATCATGTTGTGCGGAACCGTTTGAGTTGTGCCTGTATTTATGAAACCAGACCAGATCCACGCTTTCCATTCTTACATTTCACAATAAAAGCCCTAGACATTGGAGAAATATATGCGGTCACACGCAATGACTGCACTGGCAGAGTGCACGCAGGTACGCGGGTAGGTATGTAGAATTTGGGCAGAATGAAATGATTGGATGGGCTTAATACAGGCCTGCGACAGCCACAGATACCAGATTTCTTTCTCTTTTTTGTCAGAGTATTTGATTTATTAATTGCTGTCGGGATGTCAAGAGAATTTCAACAAATATAACCAAAAAATGCTTCCAAAATAAATTGCCTATCCCGGCTTTAACATCCTTTCAGGTCTGAAATAGAAACGAGCCGGTTGCCCGTCAGAGGTTTAAAAGCAGACTTCTGAGCATGTCCTAACTATTTGACTGTAAGTCGGCCAGGCCTGTTCCCCGGTTAGCGGGAAATAACTCAATGTGCCGAGAGCTAAAGCGCGGCAGCATTGTTCCAGCTGGCGGAAAAACGGGGAAATGAAGATGGAGTGGTTTGATTTCATTTGTTAGCAGGTGCATCCATTTTGTGTTCTTCCCCCACACCCACCTCGCCTCTCTCAGTCAAAGCGCTTATCAGAAATTGGACACCCCAGTGACAAATTGAGCCTGCGATTAAAGGGAGAAAGAGGGAAGCTTTGTTAAGTGCTGCTGATTGGGATCCCAGGCTGCCCTCACACATCGGAGGTGTGTATGTATGTGTGTGTGTGCATGTATGCTTGGTACAGAGCCAATAGCAGAGCTGACACCACCACCTCCTCTTCTCCCATTTTCCCCTCTCTCCAGGTGTTCCCACGGCTTACATTTCTGCTCCGAGTACTCAGCAAACAAAACCAAATCAATGCAGCTGTTCCCCCATCTCTCTCTCTCTCTCTCTCTCTCTCTCTCTCTCACACGTACATACATAGGAAATTAATTACACAGGCTAACCTACACATACACCAGCGATTTTCCCCTGCAGGTATAATGACCTCCTCTTGTATTTCCAGTGTCTTCTTATTGACATGAACGCTGTGTTTAACAGAGAAAAAAGTTAAGCCTCTGTGTGTTTGTCCCACCCAGACCCATATTATTGACCCAGCATTAACCAAGCCCCGGCCTGTTTGCGAGCGCAGCCAGGCTGCTTTAAGAAGGGGGTCAGAGCGGCTCTGCTAGGCAGAACTGTGCGAGCGCTGACTCTCACAAATCATCTTAAAAGGGCTTAACGCACAAAAAAACAGCCTCCAGTGTTACACATGCCCGCTGCGAGAGATTTACCCACTTTGCCATTATACTAACTGGCCTCTCTCCCATATGAGCTGCGTATATACAATTCACACACGCATAAAGAAAAAAACAAAAAACCTAATTAGACTCATGCCTGGTCCAACTCTGCAGGAGGACAAACAATTCAACCTTTTATTATTCCGCATTAAAAACACAATCTTGTTTACCATTAGTCTTCTTATTTATGGCCGACACATTGCTCACATGCTGTTGGTTTAAACACCTTAATGTCTTAACTGTGACTCAGTGACATAATGTAAGTGTGAGCGGTGTCTACATCTGTAAGTTACCATCGATTTTAAGAATTTTGACGCCGTAATAACTCTGGGCCAATCAATCATTCATGAACACTGACAATTTTTAGTAAACCAGAGATTCATCAATAACTGTGTGTTATTTTATCTGTTCAAAATGTACCTTAAAGGGAGATTTGTCAAGTATTTAATACTCTTATCAACATGGGAGTGGGCAAATATGCTGCTTTATGCAAATGTATGAATATATTTATTATTGGAAATCAATTAACAACACAAAACATTGACAAATATTGTCCAGAAACCCTCACAGGTACTGCATTTAGCATAAAAAATATGCTCAAATCATAACATGGCAAACTGCAGCCCAACAGGCAACAACAGCTGTCAGTGTGTCAGTGTGCTGACTTGACTATGACTTGCCCCAAACTGCATGTGATTATCATAAAGTGGGCATGTCTGTAAAGGGGAGACTCGTGGGTACCCATAGAACCCATTTACATTCAATTATCTTGAGGTCAGAGGTCAAGGGACCTATGTTTGGAGCGTTATTTAGCCTCCTTCGCGACAAGCTAGTATGACATGGTTGGTACCAATGGATGGAAAGATCGATTGTGTTAATGCGTTGAAGAAATTAGTGGCGTACAGAGTACATGGCGTAGAAATGACATGCCAAAAGCAAGAAAGGCGTTCTTATTGCACGCTAAATGCCTTGCGCATTATCGCGTCATTCCTACGCCTTTCCGTGTGAACGGGCTGCATTTTATATAGTTTAATTTGTTATTGTTAGTTTAGAACACTTCTGGGGCATTGTTTTTCAAATTTTATGCAGATTTTTTAAAGGCAGGCCAAAGAAAAATCTCTCATTGAGATTCTATGGAGGCACATTGGTTCAGCTAGAGAGAGAGAGTGGATTACTGAGATACAGGTCAGGTGGACGCTCGCTGCTCTGAGCTGGCGCGATGTCCAGAACGGGTTCTTTCTACTCTGCTGCAGCTACAGTCAAAAGCCAGAATCAAAAACAAATGCCGACATGCCGATTCCAAACCCTGCTGCGTACATGTTCGATAAAAGCCGATCTGTCTCCATCCTGTGTCGGTGCGAGGTTGGTAAGGTCAGCCGCCTCCATGGCAGCTCTGACATTCAGTCTGGCCTCCGGCGAGACCAAACGCGTCCCGCTCGCACCTACGGACCGGCCGAGGAATAAAAGAGGTCTTTTTTCCACCAGACAGGGTTGTGCGAGACACACAAGACATTTGTGGTCTCTCCTTCATCTCCTATGTATATGTGAGAGCCCTCTCTGCCCCCAGTTCTTCCCCCAGCAGACACTGGGCTCGGGGCACCGGGCAGCCAGCTGGTGACTCTGTGGAGAGCCGGGCAAACACAGGACCGGCATGGCAAACATCTCACCTCCGTGTCTGCATGGGAACATCTGGCCCTCCCAGGCTCACGGCCCTCCGTCTGTCTGCCTGTCTGACTGTGAGCCTACACACACACACATACTGTTGGTATGTATTGGTGTTGTCATGGCACCATGATTATTTACTCCTACACTAGTACTGGGTTTAATATACAAAAAACAATAACTATAATAACAAAGCAAACAA
Source organism: Sebastolobus alascanus (assembly GCA_916701645.2). Classification (NCBI taxonomy): domain Eukaryota; kingdom Metazoa; phylum Chordata; class Actinopteri; order Perciformes; family Sebastidae; genus Sebastolobus; species Sebastolobus alascanus. Next base: position 215,073 of record CAKAOJ020000344.1, on the reverse strand, counting down.
GCCAAATGTCACACAACAACCACAGCACTATTTGTGATTATTCAGATACGGATTTAGCCGCTTTGTTTGCATCACAGGAGTTCTGATAAGTTGGGATGTCAAAGTGAGCAAACTTTTTTAACACTAAACCATGAGAAAAAAGAATCATACAATTCTAGGGACTTTTACTTTGGAAAATAGCTAAACTGAAACAGTAGTAAAGTTGATTGTTCAACATGTGTGTAGTCTGAGATGTCCTGAAGTCAAATATATCAGTCATTGTCAGGCATTATTTATTAATTTTTTTTCCAGCAACCCAAAAATCAAAGAATAAAGACATTTCCCTCACATATTAGTGGTATTTTCTTTTTAACTTATAAGGGACATGTAATGTTTTATACTTCTGGTGACTATAATCCAATCAATCTTATTTTGTATAAACAGTTCCCTTTGCTAACACCTTATTTTGAAAACCGGACATAGTCACGTGTGTATACTTCCACTAACTTCGCCAAGTCCGTCTCCAGCTCTGAGCTCTTCATATACTACTTATTCGACCACGGAGATGAGAGTGACGGCTGGCTTGACCGCACGTTACCGTAATACGATGACAGAGTTAGCATGCAGCTTTAGCCGTGATGTCTAGCTCTGCTTTTCCTGGCAATTTGTGAAACCCAAAGTGTTTCCATACTTTACTGTATGTGTAGTGTTTACCACTTTGGATTTAAAATGTGAGGGTGCAGGTCGTATCCGCCGTTTTATACTATCTAGTTTCAGCTCGCTGCGACCGACTGCGTTTTGATTTGGTTGACGGATACGGAACGGATATGACGTCATGTTACTCAGACTACAACAATAAAAGCGGAAACTTCCTTCTTCCTCCGCATAGACTCAAATGAAGCAAATATATTGACTGGACCTGGCGATACATAAGTGAATAGTTTCTTTGTCCCACCCCTACTGAGTATTGGAAACTAGCATCAAATGTCTGGTCAGATTTGTTATCTTGGGTACTTGTTCTTCAATCAAATAGTTCATATCAAAATAAAGCTTAACTCAAAGTATTTAATCTTTTCCTCTGGCCTGTACCAGTGAGATAGAGTCATATGAGTAATAGAGTTAGCACCGATGATAAAACTCCTTTTCCTATCGCTCACTCTCTCTTGCTTTCTTGCATCATGCCCGCTCATCTCAGATCTCCGGCGGCCGTCCAATGATTCAAGACTGATGAGGCACGCTCAAAGGTCTATGCCGTTGAGCACAGCATTAATGCACCCAGCAGCAAATTTTTTGCCATCGACCCCCGTTCCCTGCAATAAGGACAGAGCCATCAATCAGGCCGAGATAGCAGACACCAGACACGGGCTGATGAAGTAGGGGACTCTGGAGCTAATGACAAATGGATCTCTCAGATATGGTCACAGAATACTACGACGGTCCGCCGAGAACACTTGACCTTTAGCGAAACCCTGAGACACTTTTTGCCAACACTGTGCAATGTAAAAACGGAGAATATGCAAACTGCTGTTGCTGTTAAGAAAGAGTGGTTATTGTGTGAGAACTGCTGGGTCCAGCTGAGAGTCTCTGCCCCGTCACTCTGAGATCTGCTCCTGACCGGCCCAGCCTCCTCTGTTCTCACACCAAAGCTCAGGGAGTGACCTTCAGGAGGCCTGCTAGTCCTGCTAATTGGGGTCTCCACAGAGCACAGCAATCACACTGCACTGGAGGGGGGATCGGGGCAGTGGGGGGGGGAGAGATAGCAGGGGCCCTGTGTTATCTGCTCGGTGGGAAACAGACAAGAAAAGTGGAACCTGGGCTTAAAAACTTTGAAATACAGAATTAAATTTGGGTTGCACAGAGAGGAAAAAAAAGTAAGATAACAAGAGTCGGTGAGATGGATGCTGCTGAATATATAGGGCTAGTCAACAAAAAAAAATAATGCGACATTGACCAAAACTCCTTCCTCTGATATCAAAATCTATCACAAATTCCCCGTAAGTACAGAAAATCACATGTCAAGTTGTCTACAATGGACTATGTAACAACAGAAAGTATAACTGGAACCAACAGAGTTCATTTTGGGGGGGAAAAGTTATGAAGGAAGATATCATTGTTAATCAAGACATTATAACATTTCACAATGTTAAATTGATAGACGTTAGAGGTTAAATGCTTAATATTGATATATTGAACACAGCTGCAGGCCAAAATCCCAAAGATACTTAACAATATCAAATAAGCCAGAGAAAAGAAGCCATTCCTCATAGTTGAGAAGCTGCAACCAGTGTATTTTCTTTAAAAAATTACTCAAACAAATAACTTGTTATCAAAATAGTTGCTGGTTATTTTTCTGTTGATCCACTAATTGATTAACCGACTAATGATTTCAGCTCTAGCTACAATATATGAGCAGTATGTGTGGCAGAGCTGCTGTGAATGTGACATTCAAAGATAACATCGCCAGAAACAACAAGGTGCTACGGGTTAAAACCAGTGGGCTACTTCTCAGTGGGTCTGAGAAGTGAAGCCAATGCAGAAGTGCATTCTTTCTAACAGCCAGCAGGGGGCGACTCCTCTTGTTGCAAAAAGAAGTCTGATTGTATAGAAGTCTATTTGAAAAAAATCCTACTTCTCACTTGATTTATTACCTCAGTAAACATTGTAAACATGAGTTTATGGTCTCAATCGCGAGTTTCAAGTCTTCTTTAATACAGCATGATGTTCATTTAGAGTCAAATAGACCATAAAGCAGGGGATGCTTTAGGGCGTGACTGACGGGTCACGGTGTTGTCCGGTCTGAGAGTTGTCCGCATTTTTGTTAGAACTTTAACCCTTTTCAGTTCATAAAAGTCAATTATCACAATTTGATCGCCTAAAAATGTCTTATTCCGCGTTCGGTTCTCGTGTCACTTCTGGTTGCAAAAAACCAAGATGGTGACGGCCAAAAATCAAGATGTCGACGGCAAAAATGCTGTATTCGAGGCTTCAAAACGGCAGTCCACAAACCAATGGTCACGGTGACTACTTCCACTTCTTATTTACAGTCTGTGGTTAAAACAGCGGTTGAAAAAAGTAGGAAATCATAGAACAAATAAATGTAAACTTCATAATAGCTTCTACAAAAAAAAGGGAACACCACTTCAAAATAATACGTTGAAACTGGGGAAAAATATGATGGTATTTGAAAAGGTAAAAAGGCACCACAAAGTGGATCACATGGTTTCTAAAAGGGGACAGTGAGTCTGGCAGGTCAGCGCTCTGCTCTCAGGAATACGGAGGAGACAATGACACAGGTCATTTAGAGCAGGTTCAGCCTGGCTGCAGATGTGCACTGAGCTTTCCAACACATCGTCATCATAGCAGAGCCACTTCCTATCAGTGTGATCAGCACTCAGAATAAAAAGGGCAAGAAAATGTACAGGAAGTCATCCTGTAAAAACAAGATACTGTCTGAGAGCCTTTATGTTGGGAAAGTAGTTGGGGAGCTGGTTTTTAAGAATGCATTTAAGGGGAAAAGACACTTTTCTGAAGGAATTAAAGGAGACAGTGAACCTGGTAACCATTTTAAAGTAGGTTTGTGATAGATCCAGTGAATGAGACTTTGGGCAAGGGTGGCCATGAATAGAAAGGTCTGCATTTAATTTGCTAATCCATCATTCCAATTGTACTCTGTAACAAAAGGGAGAGAAGAGTGGTGGGGCATTCAGAGGCAATGGAGCATGCTGAGGGGTGCGTGTGTGGTTCTCCATAGAGCCAGAGAGGCCGTGGCCCTTGGCCCTAAAAGCCCGGCCGGCGCTGGGGAGAATGGGCTCTGATGAGCTCAACGCAGGCAAGACTAATCCCTTCATGTCCAAAGAATTGTTTAACTATGTTTGACTGATTAACCCAAACCCCGCGATTGCACTTACAATCTATTTGTTCAATCAAGTCTCTTGCACTCATCATCATGCTGCAGTGTGTGGGTGGTGATGGCGAGGGAGAGAAAGAAAAAGAGAAAGAACCAGAGAGCGAGAGAGAGAGAGAGAGAGAGCGAAACAAAGGGGGCTGCAAAACAATCCATTTGGAGGACGCACACAGAAGTCAAAAGAACAGCTTTTTTGTTCTACTTGCAATTCTCCAAATGCATATAGCACATGAGTTCCTGAGAACCAGCTGTTGCTAACATCCAAAAGGTCAGAGAACTCTTGCCTTGAGAGATTTCAGGTAGAAAGTCAGCCGTGGTATGTTAGCACACCGCACTGGAGTGCTGGTTTTTACCAGTTTCATGGGAAAAAGGAAATTTAAAGATGCTCTCCCCTGCGTGGAAAGAGAGGTTGCCAGGGAGATTAACCCAGCTTCCTTTTATAGCCTCTGACAAGAGGTTAAATCACACATTACACCGCCTGAAATGTCTCCTAGTAATTAGATCAAGAATATTACTCTCTCTTCTTCCCCTTGCAGACTGCAGCTGATCAAAGCCTAATGATGGTGTCAGTGCCATTGGCAGTGCTGGCTGGGTAAATCTCCCCATCGGGATGGCAATCTGTCAGGGCCGCGAGCTCTGCTCAACAGCACAGGACGCGAGGACAATGGCGCTCGACACAAAGTGGACTAAATGGACCGCATCTTTCACCAACAAGCTATCCATCATCAGTGCACCATTAAAATTCACAGTAATGATAAAAAACATCTTTGTTGTTTTAGCTGCGATTTTTTTTTTTTCCACAGTCAGCTGAGATGTATACAGTGAGAGAGATGTTGGTGACATCTGGGAGTTTTATCCTAATAACAGTGAAACCCACCACCAGCGTATCTGCTGTCTTTCCATGCCAGAGCAGATCTAAGCAGCACCTGGTCCCTTGATGGGGGTGAAGGGGGCTACTGGCTATTAATTACAGAAAGCCGACACGCAGCGCAGGCAAACCCTCGCAATGAGACCCTGGGACGTCAGATACACGGCAAGACGAATGCTTCTCTGTCACACAGCAACATGACCTGCCTCAGGACTCTTTACACACGAGCACTTTCAAGTATGCCTTTCAAATCGTGGCCCACCCTTCTTCCTCTGCCCCCCCCCCCCCCCGCCCCGTCTTCCCCCTCTCTATCTCAATCGCATTCTGCGGATGTTACACTGCTTCGGGGGGTGTTTTCTGACTAATGCAAAATGGTTGTGCAGTAGAATGATAAAAGTTGACATTTTCCTTTTCTAATTCAATGCTTCCTTTGTAAACAACCTCGCCTTTTTTTTTATGCACATTCACGCACGCAGGTCGCAAAAAAACATCACACATAATGGTCAATTTCATCATTTGCTCTCGAACTCAACGGCCTGCGAACAAAAGGGGGAAATGGCGGGAGATATGCCAATCATTTATCGCTGAAAGATGCCTGACAAAAGAGGCCTGACAGCTTTTCCTTTTCACATCAGTCCCCCCCCAGCACAAAAAAAGGGGCCCCAGACAACAGACTCCTGCAACAGGTCTGACCCCAAACTTAACCCCATACAGGTGGCACAGCGCGAACACAGGAAGCAGGAGTGCTATTCACAGGACGCAGGGAGAAAACGTTGTTCTCACCCAAAGACCTCGTCTCAGAGATCATTTAGAACGGCACAAAGACAGCTCAATGCCAGTAAAGTGTATTCTAACGCGCTGAAAAGCAAATCCCCTTGAACACATTAATGGTTAAAGACTCGGTTCTCAGTGTAGACTAAAAGCATGTGGTTAAGGGGGTTTTGAGAGTCACGATGTTAGATAAAACTCTACAACTGGTAGCAACATTGTATTATGCTGTGAAGGCTGTTGATCTTTAAGTGTTGGCAGGAATGTAACGGTTGCGGTTCAAAGTTTAAATAGCAACGTTTAATGCTAAAGAGAGAGAAAGGACATGCTCCTAATGTGTCAATAACAACCTTCAAAGCAAAAATGCTGTTGAGATCATCTCAATGCAATCAGTAATGTGACGTCTTCTAGTTCTGGAGAATAACGTGACTCCTGTCTGATTGCTGCTCAGCTGAGCCCAACTACAGTTGAACTATGAACTGTGATTATAGCCAACATCCTCCCCCCCCGCAGAGCGACAACTGCATCTCCGCACATTCCAGGAAACGCAGCCAGCTGAAGACAGCAAATACACCAGAGAAAGAGGAGGAGGAGGAGGAGGAGACATAAACAACGTAAGCTAGTTTGAGAGCCGCACCGATGTTTACTGTCTCACTAAGTGCATTTCATCCCCGCTGCTTTCACAGCAGCGGCGGTATTTCAGCATGCGGTACGGAGGGGCTGCTGATGCCACAGGTCTGTGTACAGAGGGCTCACTCACAGGCTGGAGACTGTTTGGACAATGTAGGTGTCAGACACACTGCCTGTCTGGAATAACGATTCAGTTCAGCCGCTACAAAACACCCTCTGGTTCCTTTATAGTGGAGGTTCGATAAAAAAAAAACTGACTGTTTTTGTCTTGTTGCAATTGACTTGACCGTTGAAAACCTAATAGGAATTTCTGCCTTGTTCAACTTGGAACACGTGCTATCAGGGAGAAAGGTCTGCATTCGCTTCAAACAGGCACCGAATGACATGCCAGAGATTAGCCTCTGAAGGTCACAGTCTTCGCCTATCCTTTCAGCCGCTTTTCACAACACAACCCTGGGCCCTTTTGAACAACAGGAAGAATGTCATCTGGTTACTTTTCAAGGCACGGAGATACCATTCACTGTGGCCAACAATGGCTGCAAACAGGACCGGAGGGTTAAGAGGTTATAAAAGGGCCCCATTCTAAGCGCTGCTCGATCTCCAGTACATCGCACGCACATACAGGAAAAAAAACCACACACACACACCCACACACTGAGGCCTGGAGAAGTGGTGCAACCGATGATAAACTGAGGAGGGTTATGTTAAAGTGCAGCGCGTTGACCGCTCGCCTCGGCCTCAGCCGTCCCCAGCAAAGCTCTCAACAAAGCGAGCCTCCGAGCCATCGACTGCTTTGTCAGGGCTTCAGATGCACTCACTGCTTTGTCATGTTGGAGAATATAACTGTTATGATACACTAAACTCCATCCTTCAGGTTATTCTGTCTTACCAAAGGTTACAAAGAGCAAAAAATACTAGTTTTTATTACAAATTCACGCAGCTTAGAACAAACTTTTTGGGGCCAGGGACCCCTTAAGGGGGAGAACATTTTCCAAGAACCCCCTCATAATCGTAACACCGATTAAGCATAATGCTTTCTACTATTTATACTCTTAGATGCCGTTGAAACTATTTGTGAAATGCTTGTAATGAAAAGCATTCCTCTAAACACACATTACCCTGTGCTCAATGACAAGGCATTAACAAAAAATGATCTGCTAATATTCAGGTTGTAAAGCCTGCTCCAAAAAGACTCTTCAACTACAGCCGGAGCTGAAATCCTTCACCAATTTAGTCTCTAATGAACCCTCTGAAATATTAAAAATAAAGCCCAATTAGCCGACAGCATTTTACATCTCCTCCCTCTATAATCCTCTGGTAGCTTAGCCTTATCTAATGTCTGCGCCAACTATGACACTTTGAGCTCGCTCTCCCTCTATCCCCTCCACTTGATATCCCCTACTGCTTTACTGGTGCTTTGTTGTGGCATTCTTCCTGACCCCGCAGACCGGGTCAGACTCAGAGCCTCTCTGGTGGTGGCTAATGATGCCCTGATATGTACAGTTGGCATGGACGTTGGAAAAGTGCAGCAATAACCGCGGACATGTTAATGGCATCTATTAGGGTTACTTAAGAGTGATATGGGACTCGCCTGGCAACCTCTTATTACAGACGGTTGGTATTGGGGGTGGGGAGTGTCAGTGGAGGGTCAGTGATCCGACTGAGGCGGCCTTATCTTGTGCCATAAACAGATAGCAGTATCTGCCCTGCTCTTCTGCTGTTCCTGCGAGATGGAGGTGGATAAACAACCCTGTCGTCTCCAGTGTCTCTGCCGAGCCCGATCAGACAGATGCTGTCCTGAACCAAGCCTTGTTCCTCCTGCTGCTATGACTGCTGTTTTTTTGCCTTGAATGTCACCGGGAGGCTTAGATTCTTCCCCTGATTGCCCTCGAGCTGAAGACACAACAATTCCAGAAAGCCCTTTGGTCTTAGTGTTTGTAACGTCAGGTTGCAGCACTCCCTGGCTTAAAGCCTCGGGTTTGCTGATTACGCAAACCACCCAGCAAGAGCAGGGCTTTTTGCCCTAATTGGACCTGCCGGCTAACATGCAAATCCATGCAAAAAAGAGTCACAAAAATGTAGCAAACAAAGACACAGGGTGTATCAAGTCAGGCTGTCGCCTGGAGTCATTTGGCACAACATAAATCAACCCATGTGAACCAAACTGAGTACCATGTAACAGCTGACCCACAGCCTGAGCCCTGCAGGTCGCTCCCTTGTTCTCAGAGGTATCCAGGAGTGGCCCATAGTGTCCTAAACACCTGATCTGGATGTATCATGTGGCCGCAGTTCTTTTACTCCCAGCCTGACCCGCGTTTGACCCTCACGCCGGGTCTCCTGACTTTCACACAAAGGCTACCAAACATCTGCCCTCTGTCTGGAAACAGACTCATACAGCTGATAAGACCTCACAGAACGTCTCTCCAAGTGGTGGGTGGCTGAGTACGGGCCGACAGCTGCCCCGGTGACTGGAGGACCGAAAGGTGGAGGCGGCTGGCGGATCATCGGTACCTGGGAAATCTCTGCCCGGCTGTCTGGGACAGCGGGTCAGCCTCATTTAGCAAATGGTTGATATTCAACAAATGCCGCTCATCTAAAACTACCGGGGTGAGGGAAATAAAAATCTGCTATGCACATAAAATTCACAGACAACACCTGCAAGAGATTTAACACGCACGGGCCCCCGCTGGAATATGAAAGGAAGAAATGTATTGCATTGAGAGGAGCGTACCGTTACACATTTCCAATTCAAGTAGCGTCTCTAAAATGCAACACCAAATGACTGGCTTTGAATAAACCAAAATGAGCATCAGCCAAGTGGCTCATTCCAGCACAGAAAAATATGCTGGTTAGTCGACCCATTTCACAGTCAACAATCACAGAATCGGGACCGTTACTAATCAAAGTATTTTAATGAGCTCCCTGTGAATCCTAACAGCTGAAACGTTAAATCTGCTCAAGTTCTCTGGTTCGCTCTTTGTACCTTGTGATCTGTTATTCATAGTCTTGCTCTGAAGTCTCCAAGAAATAAAGCAGAGCTTTGATGTTCCTCTTATTACTGCTGTCTGAGACTACTGGTCTATAATGTTGGGAATCAGATCGTTTGAATGTCACGTGGAGAATCTCCTGCAACACAGAACATCTGGGAGTCAGCGTAAGGTGCTCAGAATGAAAACCAATCATTGCTCGCTAATATCTTACAAGAAGAAAGTTTGATCCAGTGAGGTTAGCCTCTAGAAAACTGTGTGGGTGTGCAAATTACATTCACACTGAACTCTATTCACTACTTTAAAGCATCCACCCAAGTAAGCTTAAATATGTAGGTGTGTATGTCCTCTACAATATTATATTTTTGCAATAGTTTAACCTCGTCTAGGCAACCGACCGAAAGGCTACAGCAGCCAAGATGCTACACAAGTATTTTAGAGGAAATTACCTCTCCTCCTCTGCTGCCCACAATGTAAATCAATATGTCCCAATATATTTGTCAGCGGTCGGCTGAAAAAAAACCAAAGCAACTTGCTTTCCTGTCAGTTCGCCCTCAGCAAAGACTCTGTGTTTTGCGGTGACAGGTCAAAGAGTCAGCACATGCCTCACGGGCAGAGGAGAGACACTCTGGAAAGCCATGCCGAGATCTAATTAACACATGCATTCAAGTGGTATTTTCAATTTGGCGGAACGCTGTAATTTTCTACAATGCTGACCAGCATGACACGAACAAATGAAACCAGGTGCTCCTGACGTTCAGGCTTATCTGCCGGCGTTGGAAGTAAGAGCTAAATACACACATTATACATGAATAAAAGAGCACAGAGATCCAAGTCAAACTTCTACTTCTAATACTACATTTGTTGTTATAGCCAATCGTTTGCATCACAGTATCTCACAGTAACTTTGAAGCATTTGACTCCCATTCTTCAAGGTATCCGTCATTGCTGTCATTAGAGGCGAACTGCGTGTTACAGATGGGGAGAGGCCTTGCAGTCATTTGTTTTTAAGACCTAATTAATCTTCATTGTGCTGGGAAACATAGCACCCCAATGCAAAAAGGGTTCCTTCTACTACACGGTAATTGCAGGGAGTCTCGGGGCCCGAGTTTCCCAGACAACAAGGTCTGAAATTTAATTATCTGCTCTTTGGAAAATGTAGGGGAAGAAAGCTACATTGCAAAACTGCACTTTTGGGCAAGTGATGTCAGGCTCTTGTTTGAGTAAGCGCAGGATACCAGTGAGCACATCCTCCCTGCTGTCATTAACCAAACAGTCTCACCTTTGTTGAGGTAAAGGAAAAGATAATGGCTTTTTTTTACTAGGGCTGTCAAAGTTAACACAATAATAACGCGTCAACGCAAATTCGTTTTAACGCCACTAATTTCTTTAAATCGATCTTCCGGAAGTTGTACCGGGGTCAGTTTTAAAGCTGGGGTGAAGATACTGGCATCACGTGAAACTAGAAAACCTAAAAAAAACATGTCATACTGGCTCGTCGCGAAGGAGGTTAAATAACGCTCCAAACTCGCTCTAAATTTTGTCTGTCATGGCCACTTTCAAAGGGGTCCATTGACCTCTGACCTCAAGTTATGTGAATGAAAATGGGTTCTATGGGGAACCCACGAGTCTCCCCTGACACACTGACAGCTGTTGTTGCCTGTTGGGCTGCAGTTTGCCATGTTATGATTTGAGCATATTTTTTATGCTAAATGCAGTACCTGTGAGGGTTTCTGGACAATATTTGTGTCGTTAATCTATTTCCAATAATAAATATATACATACATGTACAGCAAACATATTTGCCCACTCCCATGTTGATAAGAGTATTTACAAATCTCCATTAAGGTAAATTTTGAACAGATAAAAAAAGTGCGATTAATCACGATTAATCACACACAATCACGCGATTAGTCGCGATTAAATATTCGAATCGATTGACAGCCCTACTTTTTACAGGACAGATTCATTAAACTTCAAAATCCTCATGCAAACGTACACTAAACAGTTGTTACCTCTCCACACTTTAACAGCTTCATCATCTTACCCTCTGCAGAGTAAACCCAGTCACTTCCATAGTCCAGTCAGTCACAGGAGTGTTGCTTTGCTGCGGCTTTTCTTAATCATATCCGTCAAGCTCCATGACATTATAGACCGACTACAAACAATAAAGCAGCCAAAGACAACACGGACAGGCTGTGGCAACATTAACATTCCGCCGTGTAAAGATCAGACTCGGAGGGGGAGAAACATCGATAGGATCCCATTAGTTAAGTGTGCCCTTAGGTTACCCGAAATCTGATCAGAGATAGACCTTTTCCTTCCAGACACGAACCATTAGACGTTATGGCAAAAAGAAAAAGCTGCTCTCCTCCTCCTGAAACTACTACTCCTCCTCCTCCTCCACCTCCTCCACCTCCTCCACCTGCCCTCCTCCTCGCTCCTCCTCCTCCTCCTCCTCTTCCTCCTCCTCTTCCTCCTCCTCCTGCCCTCCTCCTCCTCCTCCTCCTGCCCTCCTGCCTCCACCTCCTCCTCCTCCACCTCCTTCTCCTGTCCTCCTCCTCCTCCTCCTGCCCTCCTCCTCCTCCTCCTCCTCCCCTCCTCCTCCTCCCCTCCTCCTCCTCCTCCTCCTCCTCCTGCTCTCCTCCTCCTCCTGCCCTCCTCCTCCTCCTCCTCCTGCCCTCCTCCTCCTCCTCCTCCTCATCCTGTCCTCCTGCCCCCCTCCTCCTCCTCCTCCTCCTCCTCCTCCTCCTCCTCCTGCTCTCTTCCTCCTCCTCTCCTCCTGCCCTCCTCCTCCTCCTCCTGCCCTCCTCCTCCACCTCCTCCTCCTCCTCCTCCTCCTCCTGCTCTCGTCCTCCTCCTCTCCTCCTGCCCTCCTCCTCCTCCTCCTGCCCTCCTCCTCCACCTCCTCCTCCTCCTCCTCCTCCTCCTGCTCTCTTCCTCCTCCTCTCCTCCTGCCCTCCTCCTCCTCCTCCTGCCCTCCTCCTCCACCTCCTCCTCCTCCTGCTCTCTTCCTTCTCCTCTGCTCCTCCTCCTCCTCCTCCTCCTGCTCTCTTCCTTCTCCTCTCCTCCTCCTCCTGCTCTCCTCCTCCTCCTGCCCTCCTCCTCCTCCTCCTCCTGCCCTCCTCCTCCTCCTCCTCCTCCTCCTCCTCCTCATCCTGTCCTCCTGCCCCCCTCCTCCTCCTCCTCCTCCTCCTCCTCCTCCTCCTGCTCTCTTCCTCCTCCTCCTCCTCCTCCTCCTGCCCTCCTCCTGCCCTCCTCCTCCACCTCCTCCTCCTCCTCCTCCTCCTCCTCCTGCTCTCTTCCTTCTCCTCTCCTCCTCCTCCTCCTCCTCCTGCCCTCCTCCTCCTGCCCTCCTCCTCCTCCTCCTCCTCCTCCTGCCCTCCTCCTCCACCTCCTCCTCCTCAGTGGTCGAGGTTGTGCGGCAGGATCAGGATGAGCCCGGTGACGTCAACCTTTTGTTATCACCTTTAACACTTGCCTTTGCAGGTGGCAACACTTTCCCCTGTCGGCGTATTAAGAGCTGCTATTTGCAGACACGCACGCCGCGCACATTTGTATCAAGGCGACTCTAAATGTGGATATATATATATATATGCATGCATGTCCTAATAGCAGTGGGAGACAACTTAAGTGACAGCTAGCAACACCTTACTTTGAATAGCATGAGATAACCACACGTCATCCACAGCTCCTCCAAGAGAGGAACTTCATCATTTCTCTCTGCAATACTACCTGCATCATGTTAATGAAAATGATTTTGCATGCAAAAGGAGCTCTGCTTAATCCTCCTCCTTGTTGTCATAATGCAAATAACAACTAGCTAAAACAGCTCAACTACACAAGCCCAGTTTCATTCACTTAACACCAGCTTTCCACAACAATTTATGTGCATGAATAAAATATTTTTGGCTCATGAAAGACATTGAAGCCGCAGTAGATGTGCAGACAGCACAGGGGAGCAGTATACAGGAGCTGTAAAGCTGCATGTTGCCAGTCAGAGAGCCAGCTGACTGCCCAGGCTCTTGGCTCCTGGCTGCAGCTAACCCAACCTAGCCAGCCAGTCTGAAACATGCACAGTCCCATTGTTGCCTTCCCAAGCTTTCCCTCATATTTATACCACAATTTGAGAGGATGTCACACAAGCAACCAGGCAGCAGTCGTGTTTATCAAGATGCAAACTACTTACTCTCCGTTCACCTCTGCGGAAGGCATCGTTTAGTGCGTCGCCATGGTTTAAAAACGGACAGATTTTCCTCCCGTTGCCGAATCACTGCTGCTGCTGCTGTCTGCGGCAGCAACTTCCCGCGCATGCGCAGTGGCCGGGACCAGTTCCAGACTGCGCCGAGTGGTTTAAAGGGACAGTCAGGGGGAGATCTAATTGGACAGCTAAATATCTGTAGGACGTTTGCCAATTGGAAGGTGGAATTAATGGGAAATAATATAGTAATCATTGTGTCAGCTGTTTAATATTAAAATGCATGTAAAACTCTTGTTTAGCTGCCCTCTACTGTCTGTTATAGATATATAGATAGATAGATATATAGATAGTAACTTTATTGATCCCGAGGGAAATTCAAGTTTCCAGCATCACAGTTCCATAGTGCAAACATATTAGTAAAAACGTCCCAGGTGAGTAGTACACGTTAGTAAAAACATCACAGGTAAGTAGTACACATGTTAGTAAAAACATCACAGGTGAGTAGTACACATGTTAGTAAAAACATCACAGGTAAGTAGTACACATGTTAGTAAAAACATCACAGGTGAGTAGTACACATGTTAGTAAAAACAGCACAGGTAAGTAGTACACATGTTAGTAAAACGACACAAGTAGTAACAAGACACATGTAAGTAATACAGAGTATAAAACAAAATATGCAATGTGCAGAAGAACTGTTAAAGATGAATATAGTGCAGGGTAAACAACTGAGATACAGGACTATTTAAAGAAGGTGAATGTAGTGCAGAAAGTGATATAGTGCTGGGTGATTAAATATAGGAGATATAGATATTAAGAAATGTCAAATATGGAATATAATGCAGGATAAGAACTGAGGTAGAGAAGTTTTTTTGTAGTGTGCAGAATTAAAAGTAGCTCAGTCTATTAAAGTGCACTGTGTGCATTAACTGGGTTATCAGGGTTGGTTCACAAGCTCTATCTGCAGAGATATTCAAATTTTAATAATTCTACATGCAAAAATAATAGTAATAGTGATAAATTCATGGGGTGTTAAGCTAATGCAAATGGGACAACAAGTTGTCCTTTTAAATGCCTGATCAAACCAGTATTCTTTATTCAATTTGTGAATCCAGTTATTTATTTCTCTTTTTTTTAAAATGCAGTTTCAAATAGAATTTTAAATTCCATTATTTATTTATGAATTCATATATATGTATTTTTAAATGATGTACTTATTGACTTTGTAAATCCCTTTTTAATTTGAATTATTTATTGATGGATTGATATTTCATTTGTAAATTCTTTTCATAATTCATCTTTTCATTGCCTATTAAAATATCAAATAATGAAATAATTTGTAATTTTGTCCATTTATTCATAGATTAATAAATTAATTTGTAAACACATTTATTAATGCCTATTTTTATTGTACAATAAGTCATTAATCAATTAAATGCTCTATTGCTATTTACGTGAATCTTGTGGTCCTCCACACTTATGGTGCTAAATTAGCTTTGCATATAATGTGACCAGTGTTGGAAAGTAACTAAACATATTTAGTCAAATACTGTACTTAAGTACAATTAATATAAAGTATAAATTAAGTATTTCTACTTTATGCTATTTGTACTCCACTATATTTCAGAGGGAAATATTGAACTTTTTACTCCACTAGATTTATTTGACAACTATAGACACTAGTTTCTTTTAAGATTGAGATTTTACATAGTAAAACATAAATATGATGCATTATTTGATTGATTAAACTACCCAACAGTATATAAAAAGTTGGATCCACCTCGACCAGTTATGATATTGAAATGCTGTTCACTCATAATAATAATAATTATAATCCCATTATATAATATAAACAATATTATAACATTCTGAAAGAGGCCATTCTGGATAATGAGTATGATAGTGTTTATACTTTATGTAAATTTTGCCAACAATACTTACTTTCAGTTGGGCAAAATTGAATACGGGTCTTTTGCTTGTAAAGGAGTATATTGTGGTATTGTTAGGACCTGTTCCACAACTTTAAAGTTGAATCACCCAAACCTGGGATATATTCTTTATTTTTTTTTAACAATTAGCAGTGTCTTCTAATTGCATTTAGTTGATTAAATGCAATTAAATGCATTCATTGAATTTTGGAGTTGTAATAAAGTAATGATGTAGCATTTTAATTAGTAAGCAATAATGGGCTGACAACTAAACATGTCTTAGTAATGGTACCGGGCATCACAAGCCTCCAGAGCAGCTTCAGATTCTCCAAGATGACTGATGATTTGGAGTTTTGATGATGCTGGTGATATAACATTGTGGTGTTCAGTTGAGATGATATGGTGACTGTGAAGGCCATAGCATATGATTCACATCATTTTCATACTCATCAATGAGGAAACAGCTGCATTTGTTCTAATTTATTTAAGTTTTTTTCTTGATGCTACAAAATTAATATTGATAAAGGTCTGTCTGTATTTACTATTTGAGCAACAAGCCAAATGTTGTCTGTACACCAGAGCAGGAAGCCGAAATCACTTAAATTACTAAGCCATATACCTTTATACAGTGTTAGCAGGGTGTAATGGCCATACCACAATTTCCATTCACTTTCATTGTATTGGGATGATGACCATGTTTTTTTTACACTATCTGCATGGCTAGATACCACTAGGGATATGTAGGAAAATATGTTGTTTTGTTATTTGGGTGAACAGACTCTCTCTAACACATTCAGTCATTTAATAATCATTCTTTCTTGCATCAACATCTTCCAAAATTACACCTTGTTCATGCATTTTACTGGCCCGCATGTAACACTCATCTGGTACACGGGCACAAGATTTGCCTCGAGCTGCATTACCCTTGCATTTTGCATCATTGTGCTCTTCACACATTGTATTACGAATGTCGTTGGGGAAGATAAAACCCAGCGAGAGAAGACTCCACGGTCAATAGTGTCACATGCTTTGTGATTTGATGAAAGGTTCTATTTGTGCAGCCTGATGTGTATAGCTCCCTAATCAAACACTTATATTTCTGTGACAACTAAAATAAATTACTCCATTACAACCACCCACCTGCCCTCTCCACGGTATTGATGCCATTTTATTACCAGAGAGAGACAGATGGACGACACCGAACACTGTGGCAAGTTATGGGAATGCTGGAGAATGTGTGACCGTGTAACGTCATGTCAGGTTAGAACCTGCACAAAGGTAATCAAATAAGATGATTAGAGAGGAAATTACACACGTTCAACTCCACCAACATTTCTGATGTAAAGCATTGTGAAGGATAACTCTGTGGCCTGGCTTCCTGTACTGCCCGGGTTTATTACAATACTCCAGCCAATTTAGGCCTGCAAGCTTCACTTCCCCCATCAGCAAGTGAAAGAGGGGAGAATTTGGTGTGAAAGCCCAATCACACACAGCGCTCCGAGTTCAGCAGGTGGGGAAGTAGCAGCAGCAGGCTCCATCGCGCAATAATACAAAGTTAATGATGCAGAATGGTGTCTTTCTCCGTACCAAAGAAGACGTCAATACAGGATGTTTAAGAACGTTGCTCCTAATTGCGCTTTTTAAATTCACCACTGACGTGATTGATGATTTCAAAGAGAGGCATTATTGATCCACTTCACAGACAAGTCCCATCGATTGCAAGTCTAGAATGAATAAAAGTTTTTTTCCTCCGTCCTTTATCTCCCCCACTGAGCGAGAGATTGTACAATCAGAGCATCAGTGTGACCTACGCGGGTAGTTTGGGAGCTAAATCACCTCTTTTTAAAAAAGCAGCAGTGATTGCTGAGTCGAGGGACCTTGGAGGACCTTCGGGGCATCACGTAAGAAGTTACAGTTAAAGCAGCAGTCGGCAGAAAGTTTTTGGCATCATTGGGCAAAAACTCCATAATAACCTTTCAGCATATTGTACATCAAGTGTTGTGAGAGAAAACTAGACTTCTGCAACTCCTCATGGCTCGGTTTTCAGGCTTTAAAAAATCTTTTTCCAATCACAGGTCAGTTCAGAGAGAGAGCGTTCCTATTGGCTGTTCATTCAACGGAGGCAGATATTAATCACTCGCAAACTCCCATCAAACGGTCAAACTAGGCAGCGCTGATCAAATATGAATCAATATTCTGTCACTGTAATGTCTATTTCTCACGTAAAATGTTGTCAGAATCATCTCGTAGTGTACTGTTTAGTCGTAAAATGAGAAAGTTTGCTCTGGCTGGTGGGCGGTGCTTGGTATTTCCTCAACTGATTTCAACATGGCTGCTGGGTCACAAACTTTCTCATTTTACAGCTAAACAGTACACTACAAGATGTTTCTGAAAACATTTTACACGAGAAATAGGCATTACAGTAACAGAATATTGATTCATATTTGATCAGCTCTGCCTATTTTGACCGTTTCATCGGAGTTTGTGAGTGATTGACAGCTGCTCAGAGACGGCAAGGCTCCAGCTCGGCTCTGATTAGTTGTTTTCCTCCGGTATGTGAAATCTTGCAGATGCCATTAGGAGCACCGGAGGACACAGAGGCACATGATTTTTGCTAGATTACCTGTCTCATGCACTACTGTCAAGATATAGTGACCGTTTTATAAAAATAACTCTTTTTTTAAATCATATTTGCTCCATTTCTACTCACTGTTGCTTTAAATCTTGCTTCTTTCTCATTCATCAAGTGTGGAAATTCATCCAATCCACTCATTAATCTGTGGGATCCTTTTGCAAATAGCCTATCTGCGTCTGAGTCCTCAGCGTGAAAAAGTTTCAGGAGCTGCTGTTTTATAGAGAGTCAGCCAGCTGTGCAGCATCACGCCTCTCGCTGCAATCAGCGGTGATGGAGTGATGGATGCTCTGACAGATGCCCCATGGCCTCGCATATTATTCTATACGCTTTGTTATTCCTCACGAGCAGCCAGATCTTCATATTAGTGCAGACAGTTACTGCGTGTCTAATCCCAGCTATTAGCAAATCAACAAAGGCTGATGTGGCAGAAAGTCTGACAACACCTGCAGAAAAAAAAATGCTGCATATTCAGGGACCTATTCCCTATCAATACAAAGTGTTCTGTTCGAATTACAGAAAACAAGATTGACTGGGAAACAACAGCATGCTGAATTGCGGCGGCAGAGGGAGGTTTTCCATCACACCATGCTGAATCTCATTGGCAAGTGCACTTCAAATGGCAAAGTGGGCTACAGCTTATGATTAAATGGTCTGCAGGCGAAGCCTTTTTGTCTTTTTTTTTGAGAGAGAGCTCTTTCTGAAGGCCAAAGTTAATGCAGTCATAGAAAGAACTCTGATACACTCCCACGTGAAATGGCCATGTGAGGAAAGCCCGGAGGGAGAAAAGGCCTTGAATGAATTTGAGAGAGAGGGAGAGTGGGAGGGAGGCAGATAGAGAGAAAGTTCAAACATTACTGATCCTCAAATATCCTTTTGGTTTCTGGTTCAATTGGAATTCGGCAGTAAGTGTCTGCTAAAAGCTCCATTTTTGTGTTGCCCTTCCATTGCTGCTGAGCTTTTAGAGTTAGATGATGACAGATTGCGAGCTACCTGATATCCTTCATCATCCTCCCCAGTGGAGGTGTTTGTTCCGCCCTGAGCAAGTCCTCGAGGACTAACAAACAGCCGGCGTGTTTGATGGACTACGGGGAGACATCTGCTCTGCCTGGCTCTGCCGTACAGAGTGAAAACAACACTTTACAGTAATCAATCAATATGCAACTGTGTCCTTTTAGTGTGATGATTAACCTTACAGACTTCGTGGTTATCAAGTCATTATATCAGCTTGTCACCGTGAATCAGTGCTGCAGACTTACAGGGTGTGAGAGCACGCAGCAGTGTTTTCCCTCAGGTTGGCAAGTTGCTTTAACCGTGGATGTTCGATATATCCTCAACAACATTGTCACAACTGTGCTCGGAGCACCCTCGGGAATAAGCTCTGTTCTGTGTACTCAAGGGACAAGAGGGACAGAGAAAAAAGTCTGCACAGTGCAATCTGATTTGTGGTTGTAGGCGCACCATCCCTCACAAAGTAATCTGGAGAATATCACCCCAGCCAAAAGATCCTTTGAGCGCTGTCATCCATTTTAAGCTGCGAGTTGCTCATGACGGCAGATGTGTTTGTGCATCGTGATGAGCTGATTTGGAATTGGCTGATTTTAGCCTCTGAATATCCTACCGGCTTTAGACAGGTGGTTCCCAAACTGGGGCCCCAAGGGTCTTCTGGGTGTTACAGAGGGTTTGCTGAAAAAAAAAGTACAATAATTAAAATAAAGATGTAATTATTTTGCATATCAAAAATGGTTTCAAGACCTGTAGCACAGCTTTGTCCACCTGAATTCTCCTCTTCCTACTCAGTTTTAATTCATTCAATAACATCAATATTACAAATCAAGGATGGGACAATGAAAAGAATTTTGATAATGTATTCATCACATATAACATATCTATTAGAGAATGTAAAAGTAAGCAAACCATATAAAATAATAATAATAATAATAGTAATAGCAATAATAAAATGTAATTAAAGAGGACTTTTGCATAATAATAATACTAATAATACTAATAATAACAACAATAATAAAATTAAATTAAATTAAATTAAATTAAATAAATTAAAGAGGATCTTTGAAGAAATGTAACAGTAAGTAAACTATATAATAAAATTAAATTAAATTAAATTAAATTAAATTAAATTAAATTAAATTAAAGATGACTTTTGAAGAAGCAATAATAAATAAATAAATAAATAAATTCACTGATTAAAGGATATTTAGCAAGGCACATCCTGTGCAATGACTCCTTATATGTTATAACAAAAGGTGATCTTCAAAGTCATTCAGTAGTTTTATGGCTTTCATGTTTTTTTTTTGTTGTTGTTTTTTTTATGTCATTAATAAACACAATAGAATCAGGCTCTCTGTTCTTCCCACTTACATATATGGATATGATGCTTTCCCATTAGAATTACTGTATTAATTATAGATTGAAATATCTACTTCTCATTCCTTAGCCCCCATTTTATTTATTTCCTTGGTGTTTTGCCCCTAAATCCAATCATTTTCACTTGGACTTGATTTAGGACCTGAAGTTTATTCTACTGGTGCAAATAACCTACAGAGACATTTCAATCTAGGTTAGGTTGTTCCAGACAGCATGTATATTTTGCATTATATGATGAATCCCATGTTGTAGTACTGCAGCTTGGTCGCCAGGTGGCGCTGCAGCTTCCACCAACACCTCCCTGATGACGCTCTTCACACCGGAAGCTGTTTCTCTTTGGGTCAAAGCAACATGGCGTCACCCTGTAAGCAACGTGAATATAAACAAGCTACTCACCTCTGAAGAGAAGTGAATACTGTGATATCTTCTGAAACACACCAGCAGCTGTTATCAGAGCTCGATGCTGTCCAGAGTGAGCTGTCTGTTCCTCAGAGACTCCTCTCTGCTCTGCAGACGGGTCAGAGCTTCATGGCTCCAAACAGCAGGTCAGTCAGTCCATAACATCTCTCTCTGCTGCGAGTTTATTAATATTTCTCTGCATGGACATGTGTCGGGATGCTAGTAAAGCATGGGGTTCATTCATAACGGGGAAAACGTGACCTTCATCTCAGCAGCGTTCACACTGACAGGAAGACTAAACGGATCAGGTGTTACACCCAAATCTGTGACTGCAGAGGATCAGCAACACATTACCTCTTCTTCTATTCATTTTTCTTGGTATTTATTCATTTATTTATTTATTTTACATTATATTTTCTTTCGTTGTGATTTATTGTCAATATTTACTTTGTTTCTCTTTATTTTTATTTTATTTATTTATTTTTGTTTATTATTATTTTCCCTATTTATTTTTCTCTATTTATTTTTTTATTTATATTTGTTTATTATTATTTTCCCTATTTATTTTTCTCTATTTTTTTTATTTTTTTTTTGTTTATTATTATTCCTATTCTATCTTTTTTATTATTATTATTTCTATTTTCTAAGTATATCTCATTTTTATTTTATTCATTTTTTATTTATTTTACATTATATTTTCTTTCGTTGTGATTTATTGTCAATATTTACTTTGTTTCTTTTTTTTTTTTATTATTATTATTATTATTATTATTATTATTATTATTATTATTTTCCCTATTTATTTTTCTCTATTTATTTATTTATTTATTTTTGTTTGTTATTATTTTCCCTATTTATTTTTCTCTATTTTTTTAATTTTTTTTATTATAATTCCTATTCTATTTTTTTATTATTATTTCTATTTTCTAACTTTATCTCTCATTTTTATTTTATTTTATTTTTTTGTATTTATTTATTTAGCTATTTATTTATTCTTTTTCAATTCATTTTCTATACTCATCTTCTCTTCTCTCCTAATATAAGTATGAATAAACATTTTATGTTTCCTCCCTGTACATTTACGTATTCTCTGAGCGTATGGACGAAAAATATTACTCATTCCTACTTAATGGAACAATGTATGGACATTGCGGGGATGCTGAAGCTCACAGGCTGCCTCTGAAGGCCCTCTCCACTCAAAGATGTGTTTTACTTATTGTTACTTCTCTTGGATGTTTGAGCTTCACTGTGCACAGTGATGTATGTGCAGAGTTTGACACTACTACGAGGTTGTTTTTACATTCATCTACTGAAAGAGGAAAGTTTCTCGTACGTTCACCTTAAATCATTTGTGACATCACAAAGGTCAATCGTGTGCAATTTACAGACGTGTGATGTGGAAACCTCCAGTGCACATTCACACTGAGGATAGACAGAGCAGTCTGTATTTTTCTTTGAGGGAGAAGGAGTAGGTGTAATTTGAATGGTTTCTAATGAGGTATTAGGCATAGTTTTAAATATAAAGTTTCAAGTTTATTTCATTTATATAGCACTTTAAAAAGCAAACAGGTTTTACACCAAAGTGCTTCACAAAGACAGGGTCTAAAGGTGCATCTTAAAAGCATCAATATATGTCTGGAGGTCTGGCACATACTGGGCAAACTGGGTTTGAGTGGGTCACCCTACACCACATCCCTGCATTTGTTTGAAGTAGAGCTGCCTATTTTCATTATGGAGTAATCTGTGATGATTTAGTAGTAATAATAAAAAAAAAAAAATAGCTTGAAGACAGTCAAAACCTTAGTGATATTTAAACTTTATGTCATTTACAATAATAGAAAATATAGAAAAGTAGCAAATCCTCACATTTGAGTAAATTGAACCAGCAAATTTTCAACATTTCTACTTGATAAATTACCTCAACAATTAATCGGTTATCAATTTTCTGCCGATTGATTAATCGACTAATCCTTTCAGCTGTAATTTTAACTACTAAAAAATACTTTATGGCTCTTAAGCTACAAGCAGACTTGTCATTTTTGTGTAAAACAGTGTAAAAGCATTTACAGTAAAGTTTACTCAATCTGCACAAACACTGTGATTAATTTTATGAATGAGTTAATGTGGAGGACCATCTGAATGCATTATTCTACTGTGTCACTTTAACATCCAAGTAAGCATAAATAAGCAGTTAGCTTGCAGCCCTGCAGGCAGTGAAGTGATGGAGATGTTGATGTCTTTACAGGAAACGCCGCCCGCAGCCGAGGAGGGAGGAACGGATTTATCTCCACTCCTGCTCGCTTTATTACATCAGAGGCATTTCTCAACAGACTGATGAAAGGCAAAGCAGCGGAGGCAGACGGCAGTCTTTATCGCCTCCCCGCCTCAGTTCCGCCGGACAGCGGTAATCAGACCACCGCTGCCTCAGAGATTTACATCTCTAAACTCATCTGATCAAATTCTGCTGACATCATCCTGCCACCAGTCTGATGTTCTACTTCTTTTTTTTTTCACTGCTGCCATATTTTCTTTTATTGTCTGATGCTTAATGATTCATTGTGTTTGTGTGTTTTCAGGTGAACAATTATCGTTGTTACTGAGACATCCAGATCAGCCTGACAACCCAAAGGTTTTGAAAGTGGCCATAATAGGAGCCCCGAATGCCGGGAAGTCCACACTGTCCAATCAGCTCCTTGGCAGAAAGGTCTTTGTCCTAAGTGTCCGTCTTTTAAATCTGCACTCTATAATGTATCCGTCTTACTGAGGAGGAAGAGGAGGAGGAAGAGGAGGTGGTGACGATCACTTTGTAAAAAACAATAATTATTTCTTAAAGGTGTTTGCTGTGTCCAAGAAAGTCCACACCACGCGGTCACGTGCCCTCGGCGTCCTGACAGAGGAGGACACACAGATAGTAAGAGCTTTCTCATGTCTCTCCTGCAGCGGTGGAAAGTAACTAAGTACTCAAGTACTGTACTTAAGTACAATTTTGAAGTACTTTACTTCAGTGTTTCTTCAGTATTCTGCTACTCTCTACTTCTATTCCACCACATCTCAGAGGGAAATATTGTACTTTTTACTCCACTACATTTATCTGACATCTTTAGCTGCTTTACAGATTCAGATTATTAAAACAAAATAAATGATGTATTGTTATAGATTATTACACAGCTTTGTTGAATAATAAATTCTGATTGGTCAATCACGGCGTTCTACGGTTTGTTATTTCTTTATAGCAGACCGTTGCTATGTATAACAGACCGTTGCTAGGGGCGCAGTTCTGATGTCGGACTCTGTTTTTGTGTCAAATTATTGATTTTTTAGGTAAGTAGCCGTGTAATAAGTGGGATAATGTACAGCTAGCGGGTCATTGTTGTGAAATAAACCCCTTCAGGGCAACGCAAGATTGTTTATTTCACAACAATGACCGGCTCGCTATACATTATCCCTTACTTAGACTACCCAGCAGTATATAAAGTCATTAAAATGAGATCCACCATCACCAGCTGCAACATTAAAGTGATAAACACATTAATGCATCAATAATTATAATACAATAATATATATTTTTCTGCATAATTAATACTTTTACTTCTGATACTTTAAGCGTATTTTGATGCTGATACGTTTGTACTTTTACTTAAGTAAAGATTTGAATGCAGGACTTTTACTTGTAACAGAGTACTTCTACACTGTGGTATTAGTACTTTTACTGAAGTAAAAGATCTGAGTACTTCTTCCACCACTGCTCTTCTGTTATAATTGAATAATGCCATTCAAACGTTAATTCATATGTGGTTATTTTTTGCAGATTTTACTGGACACTCCGGGTCTCACCACTGCATCAAAAGTCAAAAGGTGCCTGTCTTCTTTTAGATTTCTGGTATTTTTCTGTACATGCAGTATTATTATATAGTGTGATATATGAATGGACCGTGTGTTTCCACAGACACCAGCTGGAGAAGACTTTACTCGTGGATCCCTGGACTACGGTCAAAGAAGCTGACCTAAGTATGATATAAATCTACTCTGAGCATTTTATTAGTTGGACCTGAGCTGCAGATTTTTTGATGCTTTCGTATAACAAATTTCGATGTTAAAGAGTGAAATACAGTGCTGAGTTTCAATGGCTTATAACTGAAACTGTGTCCGTTCCCAGTGGTAATCTTGGTGGACGCGGCGGACAGATGGATGAGCGGCAGGCTTGACTTCGAGGTGCTCAAATGCCTGGCCCAGCACCCTGATATCCCCGCGGTCCTGGTCCTGAATAAGGTATTCTTACTACTGGCCCATTCAATGCTAGACATAAATCTTTATTAACAGGTCATGGATAGTTTTGTTTTTTCAGAAGGCTAAATAAGTTCCTAAAATAGCTGCAGCTTTCAGCAACCTTTACTCAAACAGGATTAAATAGTGCATTTGTTGGGGACTATTTCAGGTGCAGATTAATCAGATTTTGTGCTCCAGTGAGTATCTACAGCAGCAGGACGTGTATGTGAGATTCAGTCAAAATAAACTACAGTGCCCATGTTAGTGGTAATGAAGGAAAGTGTCGTTCAGTGGAACAGTGTGGCTCATTAATGTGTTTTTGGACAACAATAGTGCTCCATGGCAAAAAGGAATAAGCTAGAGCTACAAAGATTAATCAATTAGTTGTCAACTATTAAATTAATCGCCAAGTATTTTGATAATCGATTAATAGGTTAGCTTCTTAAATGTGAATATTTTCTGGTTTCTTTACTCCTCTATGACCGTAAACTGAATATCTTTGAGTTGTGGACAAAACAAGACATTTGAGGACGTCATCTTGGGCTTTGAGAAACACTGATCGCCATTTTTCACCGTTTTCTGACATTTTGTAGACCAAACAACTAATCGATTAATTGGGAAAATAATTCACAGATTAATCAACAGTGAAAATAATCATTAGTTGCAGCCCTATAATAAGATATATCAGATCTGTTGACAATAAGAAAAATATAGAATATCCCTGAACTTGAACAAATAAATATTTACCTGCACTGAAGAGTCTTCCAGAGGTCTTCACTGATGCTGCTCTGTTCCTCAGGTGGACCTGGTCAAGGCTAAAGACCGGCTGCTGGACATCACAGCAGTGTTGACGTGCGGAGTGGTGAACGGACGCAGGATGCGGGTCAGGCCGGTGATCAGGCCTCCGTGGGCTGAGAAGAGGCCAGAGATGGATTCAGAGTTGCCGCTTGAGGAGGACGACGTGGCGCCCGAGGGCAGCGCTGAGACGAACTCTGCGCTGAGCAAAGAGCAGCTGAAGGAGCTGAAGAACCAGCAGGGCTGGCCTCACTTCAAGGACGTCTTCATGCTCTCCTCTGTGGACAGAGAGGACGTGGACACGCTGAAGGTATTACGGTCATGGCAGGGAAAACTGAACAGAATGTTTGTATCATAAATTCATCATTATACCTTTCTAATGATAGATAAATGAACCCTACTGAAACTAACGAAGCTAAAATAGAAGCTGAACACTAAACTAAAATTATGTTTTTGTAGTCACCCTTGCATGTAATTAAAAACACAACACCTCAGTGCATTTGAAGCTATATTTTTATGTACGTGTTACAGGATAGCTTTAGTTCAGTAGTAGTTTTGAAAAAATGAACTTCCATGGCCTCCGCCATTTCTGACAACGTCAACAAACACGTCACAAGTCGTGAACTCGAAGCCTTCAGGAACTTTCCACTTACGAGGTTGTGAATACGACAAGAGGGGGGGGGGGCGTTCATATGGACACGATAAACACGACCCCATTTGAAGGCACAAATAGCCCGGATAGCCTGCTACCCTCGCTACAAAATGCACAAAATAAACCATCAATTAATTTTCATCAAATTAAATCTTGCTGTGTTTCACCCAAATAGCAGCAATCAAATCAAAAGGGTAGAGTTCATACTCAAAACAATTTCACATACGAAATGCCCATTAAATCAAGAGAAACAAAACTCAAATCCTGAGTCCAAATAAGAAAATGTCCTTTAAATCATTTCATTAAATTAATCATAAATCATTGGAGAAAAAGAAGGAGAAGCCTGGAGAGTTTCAGTAAAGCAGACTTATCTTAATGGCCCAACAAAGGCAAGGAGACCACAGTTTTTTTCAAACAGGTCCAAGATGAACAAGATTCCAGTCATGCACCTCCTCCAGCAGCGCCTTGTTGTCCAAGAAACTTTATGGAATCCAGCCGGTTCTTAGCTCACTTGCTGCCCACTTTACTTTTATATATGTCCCTGTTTTCTTTTAAGAGTAAAGATGTCCAGAAACTGACTTTAACTTCACATTATCTCCTCCTTTAGCCACTCTCTCTGTTCTCCTCCATGCTGCTTTAGTTGGTTGATTTCCCTTCCCCCCCCCTCAGCTCACAGGTGTGTCTCATTCATCTCCTTCCCCGCCTTCTTTTCCTGTCAGGGTGGAAAAGGGCCAGTCTGTACTTTTTCTCTCTTTCTGCTATAACGTAAAAACTTGAAAGAGCCGGTGTTTGGTTTGAGCTACATGGCGAACTCCGTGAAGAGGACCCGCTCCCTATGTAGATATGAAGGGCTCATTCTAAACGAAAACACAATGATTCTTAATTTCAGGTCATCATACACTGATGAAAACATAGTTATTGATGTTTATATTCCATTTCTGCTAATAGATCTCCCAAAATGTTGCACATTGTTCCTTCAATAATGCTTTTCTCTCGTTGTCGTAGAGCTACTTCATGGTCGCGGCCAAGCCGGGATCGTGGCGGTACCACAGCGAGGTCCTGACTGACCAGAGTCCAGAGGAAGTCTGCACCAACATCATCAGAGAGAAGCTCCTGGAGTATCTGCCTCAGGAAGTGCCCTATTCAATGACACAGGTGAACCAGGGACAACTCTATAAGTCAAGCTAAGCTGACAGCTAACTGACTGCAGCCATCACATCTCACTGGTTCTGGTTCTTATTTAAAGCCACTCATAGACTCACTTTCACTCTTCATGCTGTCAGCCTCCGCCTGCTTCACCTCTGCTGGTTCGTGTGCACCCTGGAGGGCTGTTTTGTATGCGCCATTTCCCATTCTGGCATTATTTTTTATTGCTCTCTGCATGATATTTATCACGTTGGTCTGTATTTACTGCTGCATCCACAGCTGTAGAATCACACCATCAGGTCAAACTGTATTATGTGTTTCTGACAAACTAACATGAATAGAAATGTAAAACATTTGACACTTAGATATCCCACCTTTCTCAAACCGCCCCCTACACCCTCTCCCGACCTATTTCCGCTCAGTTTGCACGTTCGCTTGGAGAGTCCGCCATATGAAGTGGCATCCCAAACCAATTAGCGTGGAGTGGAAGTGGGTTATTAAACCCTCCAACAGCGAGCCTGCATCAATGACGACTTACTCACCACGTGAAACGCAGTTTTGTGTTTGTCATGGAACACGCTCCATTACAAATGTAGTTCCGTGCAACGTCTAGTCTAGAAAACCGTAGACATGTTCATTTGATTGTAAAGTGTTTAAAGGGACTGTTGCAAAAACCGAGTTAACCAAGTTAAAAACGAGAAGATGTTAACAAAAAAAAAAGAAAAGAAATGCCACCACAGAAGCATGAGAGTAAGTTTTATTTCTACTTTCTCTGTATATTGCATATTCTTTATATTCTTAATACTGTGAACCTTTGCACATCCCCTACGCTTGATACGAAACCATGGTTACGAAACTTTACGGCAGTTTCCGTCGGAGAGAGGGAAGTTGGTCCCAAAGCTTGCTGCTGTATTTACACCCTACACCTTAAAGAAGGGAGCTTCATTCAGCTGTGAGTGTGACTATAAACGGAGTTCACAGGGTGGGGAGGGTCCGGTTTGTAAAAGGCCCCCAGTCGGGCTCATCTTGAGGACATCTGTAAAACACATGCAAAGAATTCTGGGATATGTAGTAGTGACTCTAAAACAGCAGCTGACATCTCCTGTTTCACATTGACCTCCCCTTTATTGACTCATGTAGAAGTGTTAATATGTATCTGTTTCAGGCGGTTGAACTCTGGCAGGACGGAGAAAACGGTGAACTCGACATTTCCGTGAAAATTTACGCCAAGAAGGACACTCACATGGTAAGTGCTCTCCACACATTTATGGACTTTTCAGATGCCGGTCTTGTAAAGTATCTATATGGGTAATAAATCTGAGCTTTGTCTCATCAAACATAGCGTTTATTTTATTTTTAATTTATTATTCCATTTCATTTTATTTGTCTTTTTCAATGTCAAGTGACAAATATCAAATCCTGTTTTGTTATCACGATCAGGACACTCAAATAAATGCTTTCTCCTGTCTGTCAGTTTGTAATATGAACGCAGCACAAACAAACTACTCTGTAAGAAACACCACAGTTTGAAATATCAATGTGATTCAAGGTTCTGGACCCGAGGCCGGAGGAAGTGAAATCTTTCCCTCCACCTGTAGCCTCTCTCTCTGATGGCTTCTGATATTTATCTGCCGTTCCTCCCGTACCTCCACATTCCTTTTCTACCTTGTGTTTTTAACTTGTAAATATTTGAGCAGCCTTTCTAAACCATGCATATTTGATTACAAAGAATATAAAAAGCTGCATCTGTGGTGCTGAAATGTTTCAAGGCCAATGACCTCCGAGAAGACTCAGACAAATTCTTTTAGCTTTTACATTCAACACAAAGGGATGATTGAATCTCTTCTATTTGATGAATAGTTCCTGGTATGAAGACTTCACTCCTGTTTTCTTTGACTAAATCTAAAATGACATTTTTTATTTTAGTTTGAGAGCTCAATGCGATCTAAATACGCCTCACACAAAGCCTCAGTGAGGAGTAAAGATAGTATTTAAATGAATTATTAATATAAGAAAATGCACATTGGACTAAGTTCTTTTCTTGGTTCTGATTTCTGCTCAAATATGTCTGTAATCACACAGTTGAATACAGAAATATTTCAGTCAGAAGTATTTTGAGTTTATGTAAACCTGCGTTACTCAAATACACTAAATAAATGTCCCCTATGTCTGTTCACTGGAGCCTGATGTCGCTGTGTTTCTGGTGTCTACAGAGGATGGTGATCGGCACCGCCGGCCAGATGGTAGCACGTATGGCCCGGGAGGCGGGCGAGGACCTGAGCCGCGTCTTCCTGAGGGAAGTAAGGCTGAAGCTCACAGTCAAGCTGAGGAAGTGAAGAGGATGGACGGACTTTAACGGTGAAGATGTGGAAACAGATCCTGCTGGATTTGAGATGAAGACTCTTGTATTACTCTCTGCAGAGGACAGACCTGAAGGGTCGGACAAAGGATGAGATCTGGTCATGAGTCAGACGTGGAGCTTTCCCAGACCCCCCACTGAGATGGACCTGATGGAAGTGTCCTCTAAATGTTGACTTTTGCATCCTCTGTCTTCTCAGCAGCATCATTTCATGCCAAGACATTAAAGATTTTTATGTAGCGATGTTACCTATAAGTTGTTATTATAGAGTTGGAGAACTGAGGGGGGCCCCAACTTTGAAGAAATGTGACTCATCTAAATCGGTAAAGCGGAGAAAATATGTTCATCAAAAGCAGCTTACACAAGCTGCAGAATTAATCATTGGCATTTATTTAGCAAAACTATATTTTAGGCAACAAACATGACACAGGCTCTCATCACATGGATGTTTTGACACGAGTTTGACAGCGTGTTCAAGGCTGAGCAGGTTTGGCGAGCTGTGAAAAGGCCGATGGTTTATCTTTGGCTCTCAGAGCTTTTTACTTGGCGGGCGCCTCGCGCCTAGCGGGACCTGCACAGTCATGTTCACTCAAATGTCCCTGATGTACCATCCACCCCTGTTCCCTCCACTCCCACATCACTTTAGCCCTCTCCACCGCCTTTGAAGTGTGGCCATCCATCCCTGCGACTATCACTTTTTGTTCCGCTGCTTTCTTCTTCGTTTTTTTTTTTCTATCTTCCTCCTCCTCCCTCTGCTTTTTTGGCTCTTATAAAGCCCCGCTCTGCCCCCGAGGGCTGAATTGTCTCCCTAATGGATGGCAAAATGGAGCACTAACCTGATGCTAAAATGGGTCAGATAATGGTGATTGGATTCATTCCCGCTGCCTGTGAGTTAACTCGACGGTTACTCTATCCGGGGCATCTTGATGAATAACCAGCTAGTGGCCTGAAGCGAGGGCGACAGGAGGGGGGGGGGGAGGCCTTGAATGTCTCACAGAAGCTGTGTCAGCCCCTCCAGCTCTCCCTGCTCTCTGCAACGGCTGCTTCCCAGTGATTAGATAAGCCGGCTGCTCAGCAGAGATCACCACTTAGACAAGCCAACTGCTGCTTGAAAATATTATAGCTGATGTACGTCAGCCAGAACATTAAAGTAATCCTCATATTTATAGATATTTAAAATGCTCTGATACCCTGATTTAAATGTGTAAAAATAATGAGGTACTCGTTTTGTTTGGGAGCCATAAGCTTTATTTAACATCCACAAATACGTCTCAATGGGATCAAAAGATGTCCTCCAGCAGCTCATGTATAACTCATCCGTCTTCATCCTCCCGGTCCAGATGACATTGAGCGAGGGTCGTATAACCCTTACCATAACTGAAACTCAGTAATGGTAACGGTTTGACGGCCTTCCTCCTCTGCAGCGTGTGTCAGTCAGTTAGGGCGTTGAGCGTGCGCTGATAGCGCCGGCGGGGGGAATGAAACCCTGGATAGTACATCATCTATACTGTAGTGTCACTTTAACAAACTTACAGTATAAGATGATATCCTCTCCGGGGCACAAGACATAACAGTTACAGCAGCGAGTTCCTGGCACGGTTGTGATCTGCAAGGCAAAGGTCGAGAGGTCATTAGTGATGCGCACACAGAGTGATGGTCAACCAATGAAAATGTTAATCACATGGTAAAGATGCTATTTTAATAAAAAAAATTAGGGATGAACCGATTTATCGGACGAAAATCGGTATCTAAATAAGATGAAGACGATGTTTTTATCTGTTGTGTAGCATCAAATTTGCACCGTTGTGTTAGTTATTCAAAATTTTTAAAAAGAATATTTCTCGTGAAAGAAGGTTGTTTAATGTATGATTGAATTTCTGCTCATTCAAAGACGCTGTAATGAAATACTGAATGACTTTAAAACAACTCAGTTATTTTCTTTTATGATGTTATAATCTTTGTTTCCCTGGCACAAAAGGGGAATAAATTACAACAAAAACAAAATAAACGAACATCGGTATCGGCTATCGGCCAAATTGTTGTTTTAAACATCGGTATCGGCCCAGAATTTCACAATAGGTGCATCCCTATAAAAGAAAAAAATGCCAGTCAGAAGAAGTGCCACGAAGCTCCAGGAGGCCTCAGCGACCTCCTCTCTGTGTCACATACTCACCTTTTTTTCACATGCAGTGTGGCTTCTGTGGCGGCTCGCTGACTCTGTTCCTCCACGTGTTCCTGTTTCATGGCTGCTCTGTGTCCACGTCTGGAACTGGTCCTGCCTGCTGGGGCTCCAACACTTAAAGGCCCCCCCGGCTCATTAGCATACTGTGATGACATCTGGGGTGAACAGACAGACCGCAACTTTTTCTTATCTGGTCCCAACCTGGTTGCCTCTGGTCCGATGATTACCCACACCCTTATTACACCCGGCCGGACTTTGGAGAAATAAATTACACAATATTTATTTTTTTCTGCATATACTGTACTTAAGTACAGATTTAAGGTACTTGTACTCTACTTGAGTATTTCCCTTTCATGCAACTCTATACTTCTACTCCACTACATCTCATTAATTAATTAACTCGTAATTTTTACTCGACTACGTTTGTCTGACAGCTTTAGTTACTTTTCAGATGACAGTTTTCATCCCCTTCCTGTCCTGTGAAAACCACGTATCTCCAGATGTGTTGATGTTAGGGCCGTCAAAGTTAACGTGATAATAAACGCATTGGTACCAACCATGTCATACTAGCTGGTTGCAAAGGAGGCCAAATAACGTTCCAAACTTACGCTAAATTTTGGTGAGGAAAAACTGTCCTGGCCATTTTCAAAGGGGTCCCTTGACCTCTGACCTCAAGATATGTGAATGAAAATGGGTTCTATGGGTACCCACGAGTCTCCCCTTTACAGACATGCCCACTTTATGATAATCACATGCAGTTTGATTGATGATTTGAGCATATTTTTTTATGTTAAATGCAGTACCTGTGAGGGTTTCTGGACAATATGTGTCATTGTTTTGTGTTGTTAATTGATTTACAATAATAAATATATACATACATTTGAATAAAGCAGCATATTTGCCCACTCCCATGTTGATAAGAGTATTAAATACTTGACAAATCTCCCTTTAAGGTACATTTTAAACAGATAAAAAATATGAGATTAATTTGCGATTAATCACAATTAAATATTTTAATTGATTGACAGCCCTAGTTGATGTTGAATGTTTGTGATAAACTGAAGGGTGAAGTGTTCCTTTATGTGTTGAGAAAATCCTCCTCCTTCTTCAGCTGAATAAACTCTTTAAAAAGCCTCTTGGATGAGCTGGAAAATGCATCGTCACAAAGCTAAAAACAGGCTGTTTTTCTGACATCAGGAAAAGAACAGCGACGCTACAGACATATGATGATCTTATAGACCATGATGCATTGCTGTAGATTAAACTAGCCAACAGAATATAAAGGAGTTACAATGCAACATACACATTAATACAGCAGTGATATGAATCCAGAAACATCCGATATAATAGGAAAACACTGACAGGGAACATTAATACTTTTACTTTTAATACTTTAAGTACATTTTGCGAATAATACTTGCATACATTTACTTAAGTAAGGTTTTGAATGCAGGACTTTTACTTGTAGTAGAGTATTTTCACAGTGTGGTACTAGTATTTTAAGTAAAAGATCTGAATACTTCTTCCACCACTGCTTCTCTGTTATTTAAAAGAGACAGAAGTAAGGATCTATGCACACAGAACTTTCATTCATTGATATCAGAGGAAAAAGTTCATTCTTTTACCATTTTCAATTATTTCTAATGTCATTTTGTACCAGAGTTCATTTTTTATACATGATTCAGTTTGACTTCCTAGAAGCACTCAATATTTCCCCAAATATTTTGACCTTTCTTGGTCAAACGTGTCTAATTAAAAGAACCGAGCAGCAGTAAGCCAAAACAGAGTTTAAAACCGGCCTATTAAAACGCCTGGAGCTTTATCTCATAACGCAGTAATACATCATAAGTCCTCTGGATCTCATCGCCCTTGGATTTATGCGTGATGGTTTCATGGATTGGAATTTAATGCTGCGATATGTCATCTGATGTCATGTTATCTGACTTATTAAACTTCATGCTCTCAGCTAGATTCCAGGATACGGAGAGCAGCTGAGATCTGGTTTTTTTCATTAGATATGTGATACGGACATCCCATGTCAAAATTCACAGCATCAAATCAAGCCTGGACGGTGATAACTGTGCAGTTTGTCTTTAATCCCTGACAGTGTGTCCCTTAAATCAGTGGTTCCCAACCTATTTTCCTTGAAGCCCCCCCTATTAGTATCTAAGAAGAGTTAACCCCCCCCCCAGGTGTGCGCCTCTCTTTGTGCACAGCAAGCGGGAGAGAAAATAGGTTTTTAACTGCAGTGAAAATGTTATTTTTGAAACAAACTAAACGCCAACAAATATGGATTGAAGCAGAATATTCCTTTAGATAAAAATATGTTGTGACTTGTGGACTTTACAATGCTCTGGTGTTTTTGTAAATGTTCGGATCACTCGAGTCGGTAACAATCCTACGTACGCAGCCACCACTGGAATCTAATTCTACAAATATAGTAGTATAATAGTAATAATATTAGTGTAGCCTGATCTTTATCTGCAACGGTGCAGAAATACAGGGTTTAAACAGAATGTGGCCAAAAAAATATATATTTTTAAATAGTTTTATATACAGCTTTTGTATAAATTATCCAATAAGTGTGTTGTTATGATTTTAGTTATAGGCCTACATGTGCAAATCTAATTTGACAACCTCAGAGCAGACAAATCCTGGCGTCCCCCTAAGGTGGGCCCGGACCCTAGGTTGGGAACCACTGCTTTAAAGCTGCAGTAGGCAGAATGTTTTTGGCATCATTGGGCAAACATTCCACAATAACGTTTCAGCATTTTGTAATTCAAGTTTTCTGGGAGAAAACTAGACTTCTGCACCTCCTCATGGCTCTGGTCATTTCAGAGAGAGAGAGCGTTCCTATTGGCTGTTCATTCAACGGAGGCAGCACAAACGGTCAAACTAGGCAGCGCTGATCAAATATGAATCAATATTCTGTTACTGTAATGCATATTTCTCTTGTAAAATGTTTTCAGAAACATCTTGTAGTGTACTGTTTAGCTGTAAAATGAGAAAGTTTGCTCTGGCTGGTGGGCGGTGCTTTGTATTTCCTCAACTGATCTCAACATGGCCGCCGGGTCTCAAACTCCCCGGCTTATCATAGTTGCTCCAATTCCACCTACTGCTGCTTTAAATAATAGACCCTCTTTGTAAAGAAAATATGTCTTTGTTCCCTTTCCCTCTGCTAGAAACTCGCAAAAGCTTGTGAAGTCGTAACTGAACACAATCAGAGTCATGTAGCGCAGGATGTACACACGAATACACAATTTAGCCACCTCCGTTGGGTATTGAGTATTCTCAAGCAACACTGATGAATGTACCGGCTGCAACACCGAGTCATTACCATAGAAATATTCACAGTATGCTCACGTCTCAAGCTACCGTTACACCACAGCTTTAAGGTCAAGTTCATTTATCACAGTTAGTGTAAACCTACAGAGGAAGGGGGGGGCTGCATGTGATGCTTAATATTTGTAACAATGAACCAATAATTCAATTCAGTAACTTTGTTTATGGATGCACTGCGACGTGTTCTTTAGCAAGGTCCCGAGTAAGGCGGGACGTGGCGGTTGCCATGGTTACACACTCCCCGGTCAGGGTGTGGGGTGTGAGAGGTCCTCCTGTAGGCGCAGATAAAGATGGAGGTGGGACTATCTGGGTGGTTTCACTCCAACTCTTTATCTGCTGCTGAAATGCAACACTTTTTCTACGAATTTCCTTTTGCGTTGGTAGATAAGTTTTTTTTATTCTTCGCCACATGTGAAGACAAAAAGGGAGGAAGCTGTCATCATGCAGCAGGTCGGTTTTATTCAGAGTAATCAGGGGGAACTTGTTGGGTTGATTAAACTGATTAAACAGACAAGCCTTCTCAAGTAAATGCTCAACGCCATTACATCATGTAGTGTCCCCCATCCCCCCCGTGTCTCTACCACGTGTTTCTAGCTTTGTCTAGCCTCACCCCGCCCTCCTTACCCCCCCTCCCTGGCTCAGATCACTGTGGAAATAAGTTTTAATATAAGCAGACTAATTAAGAGAGGGGGAGGGAAAGAAAGAAGCGAGAGAGACGTTATTAAAGAGTTTGATTTTGATCATCCTCCAGGGCAACATAAGTGTCTGGAGTTTAAAAATAAAAAAAACTTTGAGTGATAATTTCATTTTTTTCTTCCCTATTTGAACCTTTTTTTAATCCAGCTGTTATTATCTGAGGGTAGTTCACGTTTCCATTTTCAGAGGTATGAAACATCTGGACCCGGAGTGATGAGAGCCACATCATTTTATTTTATTTGTTTTAGATAAGAGGAGGTTGGGTCTGAAGGCCTCAAACAGAGCTGCACATGAGTTCAAATTCAAATTCAACGGTGCTTTAAAGTTGAACAAAGCATCAAAATATAAAAGTGCACAATAACAGTGATATCTCTACCAGTGTGGCAGGTGCACTTACCTCAGACTTATTTCTTATTTCTGGTAAAAGAATTGGCATTTATGAATTAAACTGTATCAAACCACGGCATATAGTGCATATAGAAAATGAGCAGTGGTGGAATAGAACTGAGTACATTGACCCAAGTCCTAGGTGTAAGTGTAGGTGCTATTTTTAGGTACTTGAGTATTTCTATTATATGCTACTTTATACTTATACTCCACTATATTTCAGATGGAAATATTGTACTTTTTATTTCACTACATTTATCTGAATTATCTCGGAAAACGGTTAGCAGTAACGGTACATGAAAAAAAAAAACACATTCAAGTAATTACCTCCACACCCACTGTGCTACATAATTTGCTTGTGATCAGTTATATGAATAAATGGGTTATTATTTTGTAGCAGTAGTATAGTTACAATAATTGTAGTATTACTGATAGGTTTTTATGATTATTATTTATTAACAACAGTAGTATTGGAGTGTGTTGCTGCAGTATCTGTGTCCTCTGTTACTGTTTGTGAGATGACTGCCCTCTTCAGGTTGAATATGAACTGACTCTGGGTCAGACTGTACAGTCATGTCCTCCGTCAGCTGTCCAGACAGACATATCGACTCAGAGATAACGAAAAGACTGACATCGAAGCCTTTCCTTTAATTTCATTGCCTTTATAGGGACTATATTTAGGTGACCTAAGTGGAGTCTAGGGACACTCAGGTATCAGATATGAGGTAACCAGAATTGGGGACAGAGAGACGGATATTTCCACCAAAAAAGGGACTTTATTTTAGATGAACTTCCCCTTTAACATCATCAAATAGTGTATCTGCATTACACTAAACAAAGAGAGATGCATGACATAAACAGCATTGCACATGCATTTACTCATTGTAATCATTATTATCAACTCAAAGCTATAATACTTAAACATGAACCTTAAAGAGTAACTCACTTTAGACGCACTGGGTGAAGACAGGGATCCAGGTCTGGCTGGTGGCAGGACAAACAGAGTAAACAGAGTGATGCTCTTCCTCCTCTCCTCCTAGTTACAGGAGCACTGATTGGGTGCAGATTGAGCTCACCTGTGCTGGTTGTCTCTGAACAGCACAGGTGAGCCTGTGGCTCCTCTCTGAGCTCATCAGGATGATGGCAGACATGAGACACTTTCTAACAGACTACACACATGAATCAATGTGCCAGTGTTAGTCAGCCAGCTCATTTTCAACTGCAGCAGTCCTTCTTTGGCAAGATGCTCTTACAACTAATGAAGTGACAGATTAATGAGGAATACAAACAGCACAGTGAGAGACGCCAAAATTACAACAGCAACAAAGTCAGTCTTCTCAAGATAGTGTGTGAACCATGCAGAAGGAGAGGAAGCAGCCAAATATTGTTGCAATAATATGTCATCCACTATTCAGTATTTTATGTAGCCATAAGCGATATGAAGCAACAGAGCACAAATGATAAAAACTAGCACGTTTTGCAAACATTAGTCATCGCAGAGCAGCATTAAAGGTACAGTGTGTAGGATTTGGCGGCATCTAGAGGTGAGGATGCAGATTGCAACCAACTGAAACTTCTCCCGTGTGACAAGCGTGTAGGAGAACTACCGAGGCGACATGAAACCGTGAAAACACGAGTGGCCCTATCTAGAGCCAGTGTTTGATTTGTCCAATCTGGGGTGATGTAGAAATATAGCGCCTGGCTCCGTGAAGAGGACCTGCTCCATATGTAGATATAAATGTCTCATTCTACAATAAAGAAAATATACTTATTATTAAGCGTCTTTGAGCTCCGGAAAAGCGCTATAGAAATCGAATATATTATTATTATTATTATATTCCATTTCTGCCAATAGATCCCCCTAAATGCTGCACATTGTTCCTTTAAATGCAATATTTTGAAAGCGTAGATGGCAATCTTAATAAAATGCTAACAGTAATAGTGACATTACACACTTAACATGTAAGCACAGTCAAAGGAATTGTAAGGCACAATTGAAAAATAGTAATAGTACAGTAATAGTAATAACTATTAGTCATACTGATTAAATATGGATAACATTTTGAGGACATGTTTTTACCGCTTTGTCGTGGTTCTCTCACCAGCATCCTGACCTTTGTCCTCTAATAATGAGGATGTCCATCTTATTAGGGGACACCGGCCAGAGGACACATCTGCTCCTGCTGACCCAAAGCTTTTTTCATCTCTGCCCTCATGCTCATTTTGAAGGAACGACATACAGTATTTTCTGATGTGATTTTTCTCCTCAGATACCAAGTCAAGCCATCCCAATTTAAAGAGGATCTATTATGCTGTTTCCCTTTCCTTTAGTGTGGTCTATAGTTTTTTTGTGCATGTAAAAGATCTGCAAAGTTACAAAGCCCAAAGTCCACGCCAAAAAGGAGTTACTTTCCCCCACAGAAACACTGCTCCTGAACTGCCTGAAACGCCTCGCTTCAAGTCCCGCCTTTTCTTCCGTAACGTGGTGATGTCACCAAGTAACACATTTGCATAACACCTGCCGAGCGGCTAGTTTGGCACGTCCTCAAACAAAGCTAGTTAGAGCGGAGTCCGAAGAGTTGGTGCTGCAGCACAGCCGGTATGAGGAAAATAAAGCATTTTTTGAACATTAAAGCACGTAAACATGTTCTAGTAGAAACCCAAAATATAAGTATGCACCTGAAAATAGGATGAAACAAATAGCATAATAGGTCCTCTTTAATATTCTGTAACAGACGGACAGCGAGGCCAACAGGAAGTAGTATAACATTTATTATAGGGCATCACACAACACAGAATATCATGAACACGTGCTTGAAATGCCATGCTGGATCAGTTCTCCAAAGGCCAGTGTTAACATGAGAAGCCACAAGATAAATCCACAATATAACTTTTAATAGAGATACAATACAGATTATTTCCATGACAGACGACAGATGGACATGTTTTCAGATGAAGACAAAGAGTTAAGGCGTAGGTCTGTATAGTGTTTGGTCTTTAACCACATTCTCCCCTAAAAACAGAAAAGTTGCCTCCACTCTGATTAGACAACACAAATCAAGAAATTGTATTTTTGGCACACAATATAATGGCCAAAATAATAAATCCAGATTCCATAGTGAAAAGCTGTTAAATGCTACCCAACGCTACATTTATATATATCATCTAACTAGATATATATCTGTGTTCCTTTGTACATTTGCAGTACAGAATGTAAAGTAAATCAAACAGAACGGGTAGAAAGAAAGAACAATATATATGTATAACGTTCACATATTCTACAAGTCAATCTTTGTTTTATAGTAAATTCATTATGTGTGTGGGTCAACAACCTGAATGACCTCCTCATTATTTAACAAAGGCACTTTGTACAGAAACTAAATCTACCTTTCTAAATAAAAGGAGCATTACAAAGTATAATACTAAGTTGTTAACAGTTTTATTTAGATGCTTTAACCTTTGCCCCGTCTGGAAACAAACACTCACAGTTGATTCATCTCAGATATGTTAAGAACATAATGGGGAGTTGCCACTTTTTAAACTGTCAGACGCTTCTGCAACTGTTCCATTTCTCACTTTAAATGTATTCAGAAGCTACATTGGGTGGATCGTCAGATCTGTTTTCTAAGCCCAATAATAACAAAAACTGTCGATCATCTATCGTGCAGGCGATTTAAAAATTGATATTTTTCTCAATGTTGTCAATTGTCAGGTTTGAATGACTGATATTAAATGCTGCCAATCACTTGTTAAAAATACTGGCCATTTTAAATGATGGTAAAGAATATTAAACATCAATAGGTTAATAATATTATTGTATTTGCGGCAAGCCAGGCAGCGTTTCCACCAACATTTACAGCAGGTAAAATAGTCGCAGACACACATTTGAACTTGGAGGGAACTGTAACATTTATGTCAAAAACAGAAGATGAAATTCGCTCAGACCAAACAAGCCACGAGCCTCGTGTTTATTCACAGAAAATAAAAGAAAATAGCGCGACTATAATAGCTTTGTAATGGTCAGTGGCAAAATAAAACAAGAGGTCACAGATTCTGTAAAGTGTTAATTCACAAATTAACCAGAGGCAAAACACAGAACTAAAAAAAAAGCGCAGCTCTACTTAACTGCAAACAGGCTGGATGGCAAAACGACAAGAGTGTGGTATGAAAATAAAAAAGTTAAAAATTTATGACAAAAAAAGGCTCATTCAGGTTGCAGAGTAACTCAATATTGGTTCAAATCCTGCGACGATGCTGCCATCTAGAGGTTGAAACTCGTTGCACACTGTGTCCTCACATCACAAGTGATGATGTAACACTGAACCATCGCTTTCAACGGTTAAATGATTGTAACAGACTACATGTGGTAATTAGATTGATCTGGCAACAAGATAAAAAGCTTCACTTAGACTTACATGCTGCTCGACATTACATTAACCAAACTGAAGACCACCTGAGCACAAACATTACAACCTAATCCCATGCTTATCTTCCAACTCAGTGAGGTATGGGCCGACTAAATGCAACATTAAATTCCTGCTTTGTCATCGCAGATTGGATGTGGTCAGATAGGCAACACAGCGGCAACTTTCAACCCCCAGAGGTGAGGGGGTTTCTCTCTTTAAAGTTACAAAACATGTCTCTGCAAAAGTGAACATTTCAAAACGACATTGTGGAAACCACATCTGAGTGGGAGGAGGACTAACAGTTCATCTGAGTAGGAGGAAAAGATAGAGAGGAGTAACAAAATGAATTAAAGCTCAAACCCTGGACGTCTACCAATCGCTGCTTGATTTATAGAGAAATGTTCAGTGAGCCTGGCAGGCGTCCAGGGTTATCTTTTAAGGCTAATCTTCTCTAAGTATGGCTTTGTGTTATGCTTAGCGTTTATATATCTGCCTATGTGTCTAAACATGTGACAAAAGTGAAGAGTAAACACTGTTGTTAGTAAAAGCCGGTGTTATAAGAACAAGGGAACAATATTAAAACACCATCCATCTATAACAGTGATATACTCTGACGTAAACCCAGCTAAAGCCAAACCGCTGTCCTAAGGTTTGGGCACTTGAGTGGTGAACAGGCACTGCACATCAGAAGATAGGCAACATGACAGTGAACCGCAAGGTAAGAATTATCATACAAGTGATTCAGATATTACCCATGTTGTAATATGCTCTAAATTTTACAATCACAGTGGGTGAAGATCTAGTGGTGGTTTGGTAATCCATCAAGTTCTCTGAGTTAGGAGTTAAACTAATCTGTTAGAAATAGAGTTTCAAAAGCAAAGAGGGAATAAAAGCTGGGCTCAGTCTACAGCAAGTTACTTCACTAAGTGGGCTCTGAGCTGTTTGAGGATGAAGAGGCAGCAGCTGCTCCCAGGGTGAATGAATGTCATAACACCTGACAGGGAGGTGGTGCACTGCAAACTTCAGGTAGAAACTTACACAGCTCTGGAGAAGAGAACAATATTCAGATTTAGCCTTAATGTTTTGGACTCTTTCCAGCAGCTTTTATTGAAGACTGGTGTGTTTTTCCTTCTAAAAACATTCAAAAGGGGCCAACTCAGACTTTTGTCTCTCAAAAACACCCAACTCTACTTTGGATGACTCGTAGGACTGGCTAACTAGTGCCGTGTGATAAGAATCAATGTGTCTAAAACTAAAAACAGAAGATACATATAGTCTGGTCCTTAAGAAGTAAGGCCCCAGCTTGTTTGTTTTTCCTTTAGAAAATTAAAAACCTCTTAAAAATATAAAAAAAAAACCTCTTGGTGGGTGTCAAGTGTTCCTGGTCAAAGGCAGTTGCATAAGGGGTCAGAGGCTGGAAAAACTCTTTTCATGCTTGAGGCAGATAAATGTCGAAGGATTCAGAGTAACGAGTCTCTGGCCCGACTCTTCAGATGGCTGTTTGGCACTGTGGGCCTAACATCTTCTGGAGCAGAGGGATCTGTGGGATCACAGGACAGGACGATTAGCGTCATAAATAGAAGGAACGAGCTCACAGAAAAATTATATATATATTATATTTCTCCATTGCAGCAATTTCCCACTTTGGAATGAAATATGAGACCAGAAGAGCCATTTCCTGAAGAAAATACATGTACATTTTTATTCATGGACACATTAATCTTCTGAATTCCAATACATATCTATGAGTAAAATATGATAAGAGATTTTTAAGGAGTAGCTTCGGCACCCCCTGATGACAAATCTTGTGAGTAACAAGGGGCTGATTGGGAGAATATCTAAATCCAATTATGGACAGTTAATTTGAGTTATGACTATATGCAAGTATCATGTTTCTGTAATATCAGCTGTAGACAGACTGCCAACAAATGTTGCAGGATTAGGCCCCGATCAGAGAAGGTGTGTTTTAGCAGCCTAATATAATTAGGATTTGAATTCTTGTGTTATGGCCAAAAAAATGTGTTTTGTGAGGTCACAGTGACCTTTGGCAACCAAAATCTAATCAGTTCTTCCTTGAGTCCAAGTGGATGTTTGTGCCAAATTTGAAGAAATTCCCTCCATGTGTTCCTGAGATATTGCGTTTTCAAGAATGGACCGGATGTATGTGTACGTACGTACAGATGGACGACCCAAAAACATAAAGCCTCTGGCCACAGCTGTCACCGATGCAGAGGCATAACAATGTAGGTAATCGCAATACATTGTTCGTGCTTACTCTTAGATTTTTTTAGCTACTCGGGGGCAGCTGAACAAACTGAAAACACTGACATATTATCACCTTATAAAGTTGTTATGGTGACTGTGTTGCCTATTTACACAAACAGAACTATTAAACTTTGTTCATAATGTAGGTGGGTGGTAAAGTTCTCCATGTGACTTCCCAGGCTGCACTGCCTCCTTGTGCTATTCTGTTGGAGAGTCCCTGAAGACGTGAATGATAAACTAACAGCACGGAGGCTGCAGCTGGGCAAGATGGAGAATTGTTGAGCGTTGGCGGGTGTTTGTGCTCTATTAAATGCCCTCCGGTCATCTGTTGTAATAATGTTTTATTCCAATGAAAAAGGATCAACAACTGCTGCTTTGTATTCTGTTTGTTTTTTTTGTTCAAAAAGTTCAAACACTCAGATATTGCAGCAATCATAAGCCGAGCATACAGCTGACCCTGATGATAACGTGTGATGAAATGTATGAACTCGTGTGGAGAACGGTGCCACTCTCACCTTAGTCAGATCCACTCCAGTGAGGGCGTTGA
This sequence comes from Sebastolobus alascanus, assembly GCA_916701645.2. NCBI lineage: Eukaryota > Metazoa > Chordata > Actinopteri > Perciformes > Sebastidae > Sebastolobus > Sebastolobus alascanus. The sequence continues at coordinate 171,349 of CAKAOJ020000344.1, read as the reverse complement.
CGGACACGGGGAGCTCAGCTAATAGACGGTTCAACTCTCCAGTCATGCGGCTGCCTTCTCCACTCAGGATGACAATCTCATTGGTCCTGGCCAGGGGTGCAGCCACCTTACTGGCAATCTGATGAAACACAAGTGAGCATCCGTTGGTTATTTCACTGACAAAACGCTCCTCATACCATCAATACATGAGAGGAATTGACATGAACGGGAAAAACACTTCTTGGGGGTTTGGCCCTTTGTTCTCCTCACTGTGACTAAAATATTGAGACCAAAGTCATCTGTCTGTGATGAATAGCTCTGACCATCTCCGGGCCACACTGGATGCATCACGAGCAGCGAGTTTGCGTCACAGAACCTCTTGCTTTTTATTTCAGCGCCCGTGTCAACAGGTTAAAGCAGCTGCGTCTTTTCTAGAGATTCGGTTCCCAGCAAAAATAGACAGTGAAAATGATCATTTGAAAGTATATTGACATCATACCAGCAACATTACTACAGTTTCAATGTCTGTATCTATAGAATACGTCACAGACATGAAAAAAGTAAATATTTATTTTTAACTCAACACTTCCTGTTTAAAAATAAAAGCCCTCTAACGTTGGACAGAACTCCTTCATTTGTTAACACGAGGCTTTTATTCTGAAATTATTGCAGGACAGTGCTGGGGAAAATGCAGTGACTTGCACGGCTCCATAATTTAATAGATTACCGGCTTTTAATCGTGGATTATTATTTACAAATGAGCACATGCCTCTTAGCCTTTTTTTCTGTCTAAAATAAATATAAATGGCATATAATAATATGAAATGAAATGGCCATTATGAAAGGCAAACTCTATGTAGAAGGAAAGGGCTGACAGTAGCAGCGTAGCAGCAGCAGAAACGCTGTCAGTGTGGACACCCCACGCGTGACAGACGCAGCAGTTCAGCGAGGAGCATTCACACGCTGCTAATGCATCCAGTGTAGCCCAGGCGTAATGCTTCAGCAAACACTTGTAGCATCTGTACGGCAGGAGGGTTAGTTCATTGCTAATGATCCATATGAAACCTGCTAGGTGGGTTAAGGGAACATGAGGAAATGCACTCTTTGGAAGTACTGACAATGGCAGATTGTTTTATAATGGGCATTATCTGATGGTAGAGTTTGCTGATGTTTGAGAATAAAATGATATATACCAACTTCAGAATACTAAAAGAACGTTCATGTTTAAATTAACTGCCTATGATTATTTTTTACAGAGGTGTTTAATTGTTAGCATTCACATAGGAAAAAAGCTGTTTAAAGAACACACAGATGACTTTGGTGCCAACCCTCTAGTGGTGAAGATGTTGGGTAATCAGACCAATAAACTAAACTTCCCAAATGTTGGTGAATTCCTTTAAAACCAGTTGTGTATAAATGAATACCACAGACCAGGGGCAGAGCCTCCAGGACCAGAGCCGTCTTGGCAGCCTCTCCGTACTGTTGGTAGGCTTCAGCTTTCAGCCTCATCTTCTCGGCCTCTGCCTTCCCCACCGCTTCAATAGAGGAGGCCTCGGCCTCACCGATGAGGCGGATCTTGTCGGCCTCTGCCTGCGCTGTCAGCACCGTCTTTACCCTGGGGTTAGGGGTTAGAGGAGCATCAGAAAGACTGTTTAGTGTTCACTGTCATTAGCAGTCAGTCATGTACTGTTCTGCAATAATATATGAATATATAAGCTTGACTTGCAGATAAAAAAAATAATCAGATTGTAAATTGAAACAAGAGTTTAGCCCGGTGTTTCTGCTGTGTTTATTGTGCTGATGTAAACAAACTATGACAGCATCACAAATCACTGTTAAAATGTTGTCTTAGCGTTAGAAAGACTTGTTATTCTAGTTAGAGAGCATGTTTGAATCACCTGTTTAAAATGGTGGTGGTGGGTGGAGCTCCTTTATCTACATTTGAATTAAAGACTGTGTCTTTAAAGGCCACAGTCACTTGTTTCCTTCCTAATTTTAACAAGTTTATACAGATTGTTTTCGGGGTGAGTGAAGGTAAGAAAGTGATAATACTGGCTGACGATTTGATGATGCTTTATGGGATGTATTATGATGCAAGTGATGTAGCATTATATCTAGTATTGGTTGTTGCTGCATAGTTTCTGCTGTTTCAGGAAATGTGGATAAATAAATGCCAACAACTTCAAATAAGGACAGAGACACTGTCCCCATCATTAGCAGGTATGGAGACCTTAATGGGAGACACCCCAGGTGAATAGCGTAAAAATGTTGACTAATACATATCGCCATGAAACTTCCCCGTTTGATTACTTACATTAAGACAATTTTTGTATTACAAGTTTTCTAAAATTGTATGTTTGCATATGCAAATTAGGCATTATCTTGTTAAATATGAGCTAATCTGCATACATTTCCAGAACAGAAAACTGAACATTGGATAAAGCCAGGTTCAAAATTCTTGTTACATTTTGTTGACATATTAGAGTCAAAGGTTTTCACAAAGGGACTTTTAGATCTCTCTTTTTATCAATCCATAAATCAGAAAATACGGTCAGGAATAAAATATTATATAAATCAGGCTATGAATGATCTATGAACAACCCCAAATTAACTAATAGATATCACCATGGAACTTCCCTTGTTGATTACGTACATTAAGACAATTTAGGAGAAATCTAAAGGCGCAAATCGACAAAGTGTAGTGAAATAAACACTTAAATGTGTATTTCTTAAATGTGTATTTTGTATATTTTCTATCCACTAGTCTGAAAGAAGACATTACGTTATGGAAGCAAAACAGCCCCCAATCTCAAAATTGACCAGTGAATTGAAAAACAATGTTTTTTCCTGTAGTGTCTCCCCTGAAGACTTAAATGAGAATGTTTGCACTGAAGGGCGACCTGTGTGGGAGCCACTCACTTCCGTCCTTCAGCCAGCTGCTGCATCTTGTAGGCTTCGGCCTCGGCGGGTCTCTTCACCGTGGCGATGAGCTCCCTGTCAGTGCGGACAACCTCCTTCTCCTCAATTGTGATCTGCTTCTTCCTCTGCACCACCTCGATTTCGATCTCCTCCAGACGGATCTTCTGCTGCTCTTTGGCCGCCTGCAGCTCGTACGCCAGCTGAGCCTCTGCTTTCTAGAGAGGCCGGAGGTTTATATTAATACTTTACTCTCAATCTCTCACAATATTCAGCTCAAAAACTATACAACGCATTACCTTTGTGTTCACTTCCTGGTTAAAGGAAGCTTTCTGCATTTCCAGCTCTCGTTTGGAGTCGGCCATTTTTGTGTCAGCTAAGAACTTGACATCCATCATTTCTCTCTTACACTCAGCTTCCTATAAAAGATGTGTGGAAAAGATAATGACAGGGAGATGGGTTAGGAGCTATTAGCTAAGAGCTATTTAACAATCAGAATGGATGTTTTTCAATTGCTCTTGTCGGTTTTAATTCCCTCTTACCCTGATGCCAGCGTCTCTCTCGGCCTCTGCCACTCCGATGTCTGCATCCCTCTGTACTGCAGCTGTCTGGGTCTTTCCCAGTGAGCTCAGGTAATCCACTTTATCGTATACATCCTGTCAGGAGGATAAATAAATACGGAGGTACGGTAAGTAATTCCATTATTCGAATTAGAAACAGATGTTTAAAGGATAAATGCAGAATGAGTTGAACTTCACACCTTGATGGTGAAGCTGAGGATCTCGATGCCCATGCGGCCGACATCAGGTGATGCCACCTCTCGCACCAGAGTGGCAAATCTGTCCCTGTCTTGGTAAATCTGCTCAACAGTTAGGGTGCCTGAAAGGATAGAAACGGTGGTTAGTGCCTTCCCATTCACGTTGTTACTTCTACAGACATTATTTAACTAAAATTGAGCACTGACAAAGTTGGGCAATGTGTCAAGAGAGCAAATTATCTGTGACAATGGGCCTCATGCAGGAAGCGATATACAAACAACTTTTCTCATATTTTTGTTCGTATCCATGATTTGTTCTTATTTTGTTAAAACCTCTTGATTTCTGGGATCCACTATTTTTTTCTTTACTTTTTTTTTTTCTTTCTATTTTTCTATTTTTTCTTAGGTAAGAGAAAATATTACAAGTGGTTGAGAGCACTTCCTGTTTTCAAAGTCCACAAATTGTGGAACACAAGGAAATATACATTTTAAAACGTTGAGGAACATAAAAAAAACGCATGAATATCATATAATCAAATTTAGATGATTATATCTTTTAGAGTAATTGTAATGATTGGATTATTATATTTGTGGGCTGAATAAACAGTTCTGATCCATTGATCCCATTTAAGACTATAAAACACTTTGATGATATTGCCTGTGTTCATCTTCTGAACGGCTTACATGCTGCTCTTCGATGCTTTTATAATTTCCTATAAATGCCAGTACTTACGCCCTGGAAAATCACACTTTGTTTAAGGTTATTTAACAGTACCAGTAACAGTAGTAGTACAGGCCTGTGTCTGTTTCAAATCATATGCCGCCCACCCACGCTGCGTGCCTTGAAATTATGGCCCCCCCTTGTTCAGATGCGTTCCGTGGTCCATCTATCTATAGCATTTTTGGTGACATCTCTCCACTTGTTGGGCATGCGCCAGAGTATTTGCACACGGCACAACACCTGCCTTATATAGTGTTTAGTGGGCGTTACCTATGCTAATAATAAACAATGCGCCTCAACTTTATATTAAGTGGGAATCATCATTCAGAACACCTAGGTAAGAGCAGATTTGGATGGTTAAGAGCGTTTGGTTATTTTTTCTCTTAACAGAAAATTAAGAGAAAATATAAGAGAAATTTAAGAGAAAGTTGCTGCACGAGGCCCAATGTCAGATATATACATCCTCATTGTTGCCCTCAACATAACGCAGTGGAGATTCAAGCTACAGTTCATGACAGCTTTTACACTTCATGTTTTAAACACCTGCTCTGACACTGAGGAAGTTATAGATTATATGTTTGCAACAGCAATTTATTTGAATTAACAGAAGCAGCGCCTGTCATTTTATTCAATATAACGTATGTCTCCGTTGTCATTCTGTCTCCTTGTGCTCACCGATCAAATTAGCCTTGTTCTTGTTTGCCATCGGATCATTGTGTTGTTGTGCATGCTGATATATCTGCTCTATAATATCACACACCTGCAGTACTGACACACGTTGTGTGTTCAAGTCAACCACATTTTACCAGAATGGAAATTAAACTGGGGCGAGCTGAGCCAACAACTAAACCTGCCTCTTGGCTATTGACACATTTTACTCCAAAACCACCTTTCTGGTAAAACTGCTTCACATTGTGACTCTGTGCAAATCATGGTGAGGTTCTTATCTCATACTGAATGAAACAGAAGTGTATCTACATTTAGAAACCGGAATCATGAAAATTATTACAGCCATTTACAATTTTCTGGGAGCAAAACATGTTAATTTTTTGATCATTTCTTAAATGTTTTGACTCAAAAATGTTGCCAAAATAAATAAATAGTTAAAGGAAGAAAAGATTTGTCTGCGCCTCCCTTAATCCCTCTCCTTCTCTACTTTGCTAGAATGTGAGCAAAGATTTAAAAACGACATGGATTGTCGACATTTGTTGGAAAAGCTAAAAAAAAATCAAGCAGTGACAATGCAGTTCGGAGAGACTACCCACCAAGGATGGCGCGCAGGTGACCCTCAAGGGTCTGCAGGATGACGCTCTTGATCTCCACGACCGTCTTCCCCAGGAACTGTTCGCAGGCGTAACCCAGCAGCTCATTATCTGTCATCACCTTCACCTGGTGCCAACGTGGACAAAGATCGTCAGTTGAACACACATCCACAAATATGCGCACAAGCACAAATACAGGCAACACATGGAAACATGACACATACTAGCTTTTGTGGTATCATCCAACAATCACTTTCTCACTGATCAGTTACCACACATCATTCTTCTCACTTTTACACCAGCAGTTATGTATAGAAAACAAGTATAAAATGAAGCATAACATTTAGAATGGGAAATCAACAGTCAAACAGAACTTAAGAAAAATCTACAATGCATTAGTGACATGTATGCATAAAGGCCGGGATGTTCTTAAAAAACTGTTGGGTACGTGTGCATCAAACTTTTGGTCATGCATCCTTGATTTGGCTGTTAAGTGATGAACTGCTTCAATTCTTATTTACACAAGTAAAAGGACTATAAACACTAAATCAACAGCCTGGAGCAGCACAGCAGGTGCTGGGGATGGAAGGCTGCATACACCCTGATCACTGTAATGGTTGGCCTGATTAAACAAGGGTTTACAAAATATTAGACAATACTGACATGGAGCAAATATTCTATATGGCCAGATAATTCAGAACTAATTAACAGTTCATGTTCAAGTTTCTGAGTTTACGTTTCTCAAAAAAACAAAACTAAATGTGCAAAATTATATCCAAATGCTTCTATATTTTCAATATGCCATACTAGGTATTAGGGCTGGACAATATGACGATATATAGTCAAAAACTATATAAAAATGCTTATCGTGTATATTTTTTTATATCGTTTCTAACGTGATATAGGCTAGGCCTATATTTATTTCTTTTATCTCTATAATTTCACTAACCTGTAAATGGTTATGCTCATTTTGCACTCAAGTTCTTAAAAATACTCAGCTCTTTTCATTTGTCAAGTATTTAATTCACACATGAGTACACAAAAATAGGCTTTACCATGTGTTTATTTCATATAGACTATTTATTTATTGAATTACCAGAAAACATGCTATATTGAGATATACTGTATATCGGTATTGAGATATGAAATGACCGATTTTGGCCATATCGCCCAGCCCTACTAGCTATGCATGTACAGAGCATCATTTTTTGTCCTTTTTCATATAAATTATCATAACATAGTGATTATAGTCACACTGTCAGTGTGCTTGGTTATCAGATGGTCTAATCATCAGTAATCAGCTATTAGATGCTTTACATCTGTGATCAATAGCACAAGATGCAGACAATTTGACCTCAAACCCCATTCCTTTTGGGCTTATGGCAAGCAAAGCATATACTTATAATCAAAACGCTACTCTATAACTTCATGATGCACCCCGTTAACAAAGTGATAACTACACTGAAGAAAATCCCAACATCTAAGCTTGATTCATGGTAATGCAGTGAACAATCCCAATTCAGAAATCTACTATATGTTCCTACTACAAGGTCAAAAAACAGGATAATTTAGAGCTGACAGAATTAAATGCCAAAAAAAAATCATCAGTGGGATAATTTACAATAAAATGAAACAAAAGAAAAATCAATGGCAATGACCTGAGATTTACAAGATAAACACATGGACAGTCAGTGACAGTAAGAGAGGTCACTTGTACAGTCAGGAAATCAAAAAAGAAATGGTGTAAGAAGACAGAAAGTTTTGGGTGATATTGTACTCCACTGGAGCTGGAAGAAAAGAGAGAGTGAGCTGGGTCCTTAGGCGAGAGGTCTGCACATGGTTTTGTTTTGCAACATGCACTCATACAAGGAATGAGGGCAACAAAAAGTCGGGGGAGGATGGACGTCATTCCAAGGAAACACATGTCTGAAAACAAGAAAAAAGGCTGCAAGCCAGCCACACAACCCACAACACACAGGCCCAGCTCAGACAGACAGCAGGGGGAGCCGTGCCGCGGCCGACACTGGAATAAAGTGTGCAGTGGTAATCTCTGAGCGTTTAACTCCTCCTGACCTCCTACCCCATTCCCCTCGTGACACCACCCTTCCTCCGGCCTCCTCCAAACCCACAAGATACAACACTGAAAAGCTCAAGTACAGGAAATGTGATAGAAAAAGAATGTCTAAACTTCTCCTGACAACTATTTCCTCAACTCATGTTGTTCATGTTTAAGGCCAAAGTTTTTTGTGTGTTTTTTATTTTAAAAAGGTGATTTGTCGGATCCGTCAATTGATGTGGTTTTACTGCCAGCTGACCAGCAAGCTGTCAAAGTAGACAAAAATACTACGATACAAAACGTGATTGAAATCCACTTAGTTAAAACAATGTCCTAGATTAACATTCTGCTCTGGTTTCTTTTACGTTCATTCTGCTGGGTGTCTCCCTCTCGGTCTAAACATATGCGCGTCTCTTTAATTTAACAAGGACACTACTCCTGTTGCCATGGGACACGCGCTCCACAATGGCTTTGGTTTAGGTTGGACCAATCAAACGGTGGCATGATGAGCCTCTCTGTGAAGTGAACTGTGTGAGAGTGAGGGGCTGTTCAGCTCCAAACAGTGGGCTCATTGTCAGCATGCATGTAGGGAAACACAGAGGAAGAGGAACACTGGCATGACTGTGGTTAAAAATACAGAACTGATAATGAGGCATCTTCAAAAAGAAATAGGGGCATGCAGACACAAAAAAAGGGAAATGAGCAGAATATCATTTGCAAAACAGAAATGCAGAAAATAGTGGGATATTATGGAACAAGTTCTACAAGAGAAAATCCACCGTAAAAAAAGACTTCACTCATTAGGAAGGTAGGGATTCAGTTTGTTGCTCAAAGACACTTAAACAGTCCCGCAGTAGATATTTACAGTGAAGGTTTTGTACTTCAGCAACTTTGGCATCGATAGAACCACAATCAATGCAACACCTTGTTATAGTGAGTGGAAATGGTGGAGATTTTTGGTTTGGTTTTTGGCTGGTGTTGAAATTCTATTTCTATTCTGCCATTCTATTTAGTGTCAGCCATTCCAGTGAGCCGGCGTGCACAATACCAAGGCCCTGGATGAACTAAGTGGAACAAGGCCCATAATTAATGTTATTAATTTGTGACGGCCCCTCTGTGTTTGGATCGTCTGCTGTGTCAGTGCTTTCTCTCTCCAGGGCTGCAGACCTGATGACTGTAATCAGTTGTCTGTGGTTTTGGCAGATCTCCTCTCACACCAGATCTCTGTGTGTTTTGGTTTTTGGTTCCTTTTCCTTGTTTTTACAGCAAAACATCCATGCAGCACATTTTCACACAACCACTCCCTACACTACTGACTCTACAGATTCCTCCTATACATTCTTATGACTTACTTTATACGTACTTTTTGGTTAATAAATCACTTTATTTTGTTTTTTGTCAGAGCATTTGATTTATTGATTGATGTCGGGATGTAATCAGAATTTCAACAAATATAACAAAAAATGTTTTTGAAGAAGATTTCCAACTCTAGCTTTTAAAACCTGGTCTTTTTTCATTCAGCTAGCACATGCTCTTATCTCCTCCATGCTTGATTGCTATAATGTGCATTATTCTCGTCTTAGGAGAAGAAATATAAACTGTAGTTTTTTCATAGTTCTTTTTTCATTATTGTATTGTTTGCTTGTATCATCTGGTACTGTTATCTCTGTTGAATTTTGAAGAACTTTGTAACACTAAGTGCTATTAATAAATAATATAATTATTATGTACCTAGTGTCCACATCTTTATGCTGCTAATTTTTCTTGTGTATGCGTGGAGTAGATATATAGCGAGTTTTATTTTAAGGTGGATTTTCTCTTTGACATCTCAAAGTTGTCAACCTAAAAAAAATAAAATAATAATTTTGGCACTGAACAGGATCAAACAACCAAATAGCAGACACAATAATAAAACAAAAAAAACACACTGAGATTGACACTAAAATGCACATCAGGCTCTACACAGACCCCTTCTCCTGTCACACTAGGACCAGGTTCAGACCGAAAATAACACTGTGTCAACATGACGGGGCTACATTGGTACGGTGTGCTGCTACAGGTTCTAGTGAGACTATGAAATACAAACCAGGAAGTCCAGTTTGAAGGCTTGTCAGACACAGTGTGCCGACTGAATTGTGTCAATTCTGTGACCTCATTGAAATGAATAAGCAGGCTGCGTGTTTTTTTGACTCAGTGCTGCCGTCAGTCTGAATGCCGGCCTAGTCAGACAGGTTTACCTAGGTGCATTCTGCCCAGATATGAGGGTAAATCATGCAGACAACAATTTGACCCAACATTTCTGTATGTACATCTAACTCAGAGTCCTAATCAAAAATACAGGTGTGCATTTTAACTTGAGCCCTCTGTATGAAATACCAGCTCTGCTGTGATTATGGGGTGATGCCAGAGAAAAGGAGGAGGGGGGTGGGGGGGGGGGGGTTAGTTGAGTCTGAACTGGCATTCCCAGAAAAGTGTAGTGATTTACCTGAGCCACCCCAGTGACAGTAATAGCTACACCCTCCGCTGTCTCTACATCATCACACTTGGGCTGCAGGGTCATAATCTCAAGCGTTATCCTGTTGAAGAATGTGGAAAAAATATAAAATAAAAATTGACATGTTCGGAGGGAAAGCAAATGAAGGGAAGGACCAGAACACAAGGAAAAAAACAGGACAAAGTGAAACCATTCACCCAAGGACTCCAGACCACTAACAACGGAGCAAAATGAGATGCTATCCACCATTCAAAACTTGTAGGATTTTGATTTTTGCCGTAATTATTTTCGAATGCAGCTTTATTCAAATAACTCAATTTGTGTTTAACATTGGGTTCCTCAAATCCTCTGTTTTCTATAGCCTTCATTTATTGACCCCGTTGCCAAAGGTGACTCAGAGTTCAGCCAAAGTTAGTGACAGCTGACTGTCTCCCCTCCACTGCAGAAGAAAAAAAGCCATGAAGATAAGAAAAGCAAACATAGACAACGTTAGCTTGTTAGTTGAACCATTTTCCTGGGTCTTCCTTTGGTCTCGAGCACCAGCCCCTGCTTGTTTTTTTGGGGGTCTTTTGAAGTGCATTACCTGAGCCACCCCTGTCACATCCAGGGGAACACCCTCCGACGTTTCGATATTCTCGCAGCGACAGAGGATGGTCATAACCTCCAGAGACATTCTACGCAGGCGGGCAGGAAGGCAGGAATAGCAGAGGCAAAACAGTAAGTTGGACAACAGCTGTTAGGAATGTCAGTAACCAAGGTCAAGAGAAAGAGGGAGTAGGGCGGGGTGAAAGACACAGCCGGACCTCCTGTTTTGCCGGTTTTAGCCCCGAGGGCTGTTTCATGTATGATGTGGTGCTGCTGACACCTCTTACAAAACCAGGATCTACACAGCTTCTCTTGTCTCTGTCTGTTAATAAATGTTTCAGTAATCTGGGACAAAGAGCAAGATCCATGTTGAAAGGATTCTTGAGCCAAGCGCCTCTCCCAAGATTACACTGTATGGAGATTACATAAGAATGTCCTTTACAAACAATCATTATCCTCCTCTTCAGTACTATGGCCGGCTGTGAGATTATGTTTCAGAGTGGATAAAAACAGCCAGAGCCGTTCTTTTACCATAAATACTGATTCATTGTTGTCCGAGTCAAAGACATGGGAGGCTGATTGCAGCTACGCTTAGAAGGGGAGAGTCTCTGGTTAACAGCTCCTCCTCCCTCTTCTCTCCAGACGAACTGGATCAATGAGTCACAGGCCTAGACATTAACATGATTACTGCATCACAAGCGGGAAGCCATGCTTCCTCCCCCCACCCGTTTTCATAACGCTGTCCTTATGCTCACAGGGCTGTTAGCTGAAGTGGCCACTACTCTCCTGTTTTTATCATCCAAGAAAGCATCTGAAATGTGGATCAAACTGCACATGACCGAAATGCAGAATAGAAATAGGCGAGAGAGGATTCCTGGGACAGCCGATCTCTAAATGCATCAACTTTATTTTATTGTCGAGGTCTACCATTACGTTTCCTAGCAACTAAAGCCAAAGAGCAGCACTTAATGGGGAATGGGTAACCTGCAGGAGACACACTGGGGATTAGACAGGGTGAGATCAACACCAGACGAAGCAAAGCAGGTTAGCAAAGTAGAAACAAAGACGCACGCAAACCCCAAATAATACATCAGTTAAAACCAGGAGCTCCAGAGACAAGGACTATTAATAATCACACGTTCTAAGGCTGTCAATCGATTAAAATATTTAATTGCGATTAATCGCATGTTTGTCCATAGTTAATAGTGACTGATCGCAAATTAATCATACATTTTTTATCTGTTCAAAATGAACCTTAAAGGGAGATTTGTCAAGTATTTAATAGTCTTATCAACATGGGAGTGGACAAATATGCTGCTTTATGCAAATGTATGTATATATTTATTATTGGAGACCAATTAACAACACAAAACAATGACAAATATTGTCCAGAAACCCTCACAGGTACTGCATTTAGCATAAAAAATATGCTCAAATCATAACATGGCAAACTGCAGCCCAACAGGCAACAACAGCTGTCAGTGTGTCAGTGTGCTGACTTGACTATGACTTGCCCCAAAACTGCATGTGATTATCATAAAGTGGGCATGTCTGTAAAGGGGAGACTCGTGGGTACCCAGAGAACCAATTTTCAGTCACATATCTAGAGGTCAGAGGTCAAGGGACCCCTTTGAAAATGACCATGCCAGTTTTTCCTCACCAAAATTTTGCATAAGTTTAGGGCGTAGTAGCTAGTATGACATGGTTGGTACCAATGGAGGTTTTCTAGTGTCATATGATACCAGGATCTTCACTCTAGCTTTAAAACTGAGCCTGTTACAACCTAAAAAATCGCAAGTTCCAGTAATGCATTAAAGAAATTAGTGGCGTTAAAACAAATTTGTGTTAACACGTTATTATCGTGTTAATGTTGACAGCCCTAATATTATTATCACGTTAGTTCATGTTCATTAGGATTACTGTGCGCTATCTTTTACAGACGGTACAGCCAGATTAGGGGCTTTTCAGTCTAAATTTGTTATCACTCAGATGTGAAAAAGTCTCACCGAGAGCTGGCCACATGACAGCCCACAAACTGTTAACAGTTTCATCATTGCAAACAAAAGTTGCTTCACTGACATTAAATCAGCCCAGTGCTACAACTCTGAGCTTTCACAGGGATACACAGGTACATTTTAAAGTAGGTAGCTTAAAGCTTTACAGTGGGTTAAACATCAAACAAACAGTTTGCGAGTTCACAAGTCTATCTCATTTTGAGCGTCAGTGTTTTCAGCTAAACTTGATTTAAATTTTTTTCTGGTTTTAAGCTCTGGCAGAGAAACAAAACACTAATTCCTTTTGTTTATTATCAAGTGAATATCACTTGCAGTTTTTTTTCCATTTCTTTTAACTCTTTTGCTTCAATGTCAGTGTGGGAGTTTAACACACTGCAAGGTAACAGTTGTTTTTTTTGTATAGTTTTGTAAATATTATGCTTGCAACTTTCCCTGACCTTGCCATTATACACCATCTGTTTATCTTTCCAGCGTTTTCTTGGAAGCTGGTTTGTTGGAGCTGCATTTAAAAGCAGCGCTCAGTGGCGAGCCCCTATGTTTACGCATTTAATAAACATTAGGTTTTAATATTGATACTTCAATTTACCATAATTACTTGTTTATTCTTCATTGAACTGTACAAGGGTAGGGAAGTCTTAATGTCTTAAGGAAACAACTTTTTCAGGGTATCTGCAGAAATAAACTTAAAATATTCTTAATACATCCTATGAAAATAAGACTTTTTTCAAAATGAAAAAACTTGTTATTCTAAAATGTTTAAGTACAAATTTGACATTATTCTTAATTTATCTTATTGTCAACAAATCCCATGACAATAATTAAATACACCATTTGTTGGAAACTATTTTCAGCCGTGGATTAACGCAGTTGGTGTCCTAGAGAGTATTTATAGCACCAGGATAATGTATGCGATTGGCTCGAACTACAGTGCCCATGTTCATTGTTATGAAGGAACATGTCAACCAGTGCAACAGTGTGGCTAATTTGTGTGTTTTTTAATGTGCTCACTAAACTTAATGACAAACTGGTCAATAGATTTTGATCCATCTTGTTCCACCCAATGAAAATTCTGGCCTAGTGATTGTATAGGAAGAAAGGTCAGGAAGTCACCAAAACATTAGGAAACATCCTCTAGAGGTATTAAATATTTATACCAAATACCACAGTGACAGAGCGCAACGCGTCATACTCTGAGAACCACGCCCACCGGAGGGGAAAACAATCGGCCCCACAATATGCAACCAACGGGTGAAACGCTGACAAAATGCCTGTAGCTAGCTAAAAACATCAGATTTCAGCATATCAAAGGATTATTTTAGCACCTTATGTCTACCAGGGTTGCAGTTAATAGCTAAAATGATGATGGGACAAGTTAGCTGTTATTTGTTAGCAAGCTACTGTAGTTAGCTAAGGCATTTGCAAACATGATACTGCATAGCTTTCTGATTTATCACCGTTCCACTATAACACAAGTTGCATACTGTCAACATGCTTAAGCTTCACTTGCAGAAATATAGTTAACCTAAAACTGACATTTGGACAAAATGCTGCACACTTAAGTTTAGGTATACTGTGTGTCAGGATCCCATAGTTTTCCCATTCTTCCTGCCGATGACTCACGTCTTATTGCCTGTATCCTCAGTTTTTCGGTTCTGTTGGTGGTGCATCCCACAACACAGCAGATTTTTGGATTGTTTTCCCCTCCGGACTGGGCGGGACTTGCGCTCTCTCTCTATGGCAATTTGACCACTAGTTGTTTAGATATCGCCCCCTGGACCAAATGCATGGGCAGCTAGACAAATCGAAATACCCTCACACCCCCCAATAGCAGGGCACAAAGGGGAAGAAAATATTCATTGGTAAGGGACATAAAGTCTTATTGTGTTTAGCAATGTATATATACAGTATATATAGCCCCATATGAAGAACATTTTTTCAGCCCTGTTGTGTGGACATGCAGATACCCTGTTCTTAAAAGCTTGCTGACTGATCCTGTGGACACTGTACCATCTAAGACTGAATGGCTCTAAGGGACATTTAAGCACTTTCTTTGGTTTGGCGCCAGGGTAGAGAGGTGATGTCTTACCTCTGGATGTCAGAGATGAGCCACCAGGCCCAAGACCAGCCTCCCACAACATATGTCTTCTGATCTGAGCCACAGCAGCCACCTTTGGAACAACACAGATGAAATGGACGTCACATGGTTAGAATCAATACTGAGAAAAAAACTGTAGAAGCATCAGTCAGAAAAAATGCAACAGGCCAGAAATTCGATTTAGATTGTTTAGACCTTTAAAGCGGCATTAACCGATATTTTGCATTCGTAGTGATGAACCTACAGAGAATCACCTGAATCTGCAGCTCCCTTCGGCTTTACGAAGCTTTATAACAAGTTTCAGCTCGTTTAGCTATTCGGTCCACAATTTTACTGTTTTGATTCACTCTGTATAAACATGCAACTATTTGCTAGAAATGTTGCCATATTAACTTAAAGGTGATGATATGTCAATGCTGTATTCATGTACACAAAGCACTTGAATTCGCACAGTTCATTGGAAGGAATTAGGGCTGTCAGTCGACTAAATATTTAATTGCAATTAATCGCATGGTTGTCCATAGTTAATCACGATTAATCTCAAATTAATCACACATTTTTTATCCGTTCAAAATGTACCTTAAAGGGAGATTTGCCAAGTATTTAATACCCTTATTAACATGGGAGTGGGCAAATATACTTGCTTTATGCAAATATATGTATATATTCATTATTAGATATCAATTAACAACACAAAATAATGACAGATATTGTCCAGAAACCCTCACAGGTACTGCATTTAGCATGAAAATATGCTCAAATCATAACATGGCAAACTGCAGCCCAACAGGCAACAACAGCTGTCAGTGTGTCAGTGTGCTGACTTCACTATGACTTGCCCCAAACTGCATGTGATTATCATAAAGTGGGCATGTCTGTAAAGGGGAGACTCGTGGGTACCCATAGAACCCATTTTCATTCACATATCTGGAGGTCAGAGCGTTATTAGAGCCAGCTACAACCTAAAAAAGTTGTGTTAATGCGTGTGTGTTAAAAATTAATGGCATTAAAACAAATTTGCGTAAACGCGTTATTATCGTGTTAACTTTGACAGCCCTAGAAGGAATACATTTATAATAATACGTAAAATACATAGGCATGTATGTAACTGTAGCAGCAGATTTGGCTTTAAAACCCAACCTAGCACAGAGGTAGGACAGTGACCCAATTCTCATATCCTTCAAGCGTTTTCCTCAGGAAGATGATCATGTGCAGTTCAGAAAGTCACAAAAACAAGCACCACTCCGTCTTCCAACCACAGCGCCCACAATGTTTGCTCCAGTTACACTACGAGCATGCAGCTTCTCTCTGCTTTCCGGCGCTTCTTTCACTCTTTTCATTTAAAGTTACTCTCCCACTCAAGTACTTTCTGGTAGGTTGTTGTGATCTACTGTGTAACAAACGCAATGTTTTTTTTTCTCAAGATAGGGCGAGATGTCTAACACCTGTGTGTTTCTTATATATTGTAAATGCTTCATGTGGTTTATCTGAATGTGGTGGTTCATGTGATTTAATGTGAACTTAAAAAAATCACACTAAACGGTCCTGACGATGCTCATTAAGCATTAAATTAACACCTGAAACAAACCCTTCTTTCTACAAAACATACTACGATGCACTTTTTAATTTTCCTGCAGGGATACTAAACTACATGCAGACCACCACAGAAACAACCCATTTAAACAATTTATCTGCCATTTCCCTTCCAACACGCCACTGTAGAAATTATAGTAACTATAGTTTGTTAGTGAATTTCCAGATGTAAATGAGGTGTAAAGAAACACATATTAGTCCCAGTCTCTGGCCTCTGATGGTTTAATCTGGTGTGTTGAGTGTGAGATTCCCAGCTGTCACACGTTAACGGACAGACAGATGAGGGGGAGGAGCTGGACTATCTTTACTGACACATACTCCCCCAACAACCAAACATCACAGCAGGACATATTGACCCACATCGCACACACACTGCTGTGTTTTCCATCAACGGGGTTACTATTAAAACACTTATTTTAGGGTCATATTATTCAAATTTCAAGTCTATAAGGACAAATCTTACTCTGACACAGTGGCCGCATTCGTTTCCAATTTTTCACATTATACAAAAAACGGACTTTCCTCCTGGTGTGTGATTGAACAATAACCCAAAGGAAACAGTAGCATAATGTGCAGAAAGAGCAGGAAAAGTACAGAGTACTGAGCAATACTCTCAACTAGAGCTCATAATGATGACCTATTGAGCTAGTCTGTCTTGTGACTCTTTATGTTGCCACATTACCCTCAGTCGGTCTTGCCTCAAACAATTAATATCTGAGAAAATGTAAAATGTTGAGTTTAAATATAATGGTACTGCCTTTTAAATTAATCAACTATTATTTTCATTTTTGCGTTCTTGAAACTTTGAACCAGAGGCTGACCACGACAAGCAGAATGTCTACCATGAATATACATTTCTGGTAGGGCTGTCAAACTCGATAATAACGCGTTAACGTAAATTTGTTTTAACGCAACTTGCAATTTTTAGGTTGTAGCGGGCTCAGTTTTAAAGTCAGAGTGATGATACTGGCATCATATGAAACTAGATAACCTAAAAAATCCATTGGTACCAACCATGTCATACTAGCTTGAGAAGGAGACATGCTCTGTTACAAAATAAACTAATTCATACAGATTATAAGTGCTGTTTTAATGAAGGAAAGTGTATGGGACAGGCTTATACTATTAAAACCCACCTGACTCCTCCCACATGGCATTGCAAACTAAAGTAATAACAGGCTGAGGACCTATTGGAGCAACACACCATAATAACCCCAGTGGTTCCAGTCTACCACCGGCATATCTGAGATTCCTGACTGCATTCACTCCACAGTGGAGGGGGGAGAGGCTCCATGTGAATGAATGAGAATTAACACAAGCTAAAAAAAAAAAACTGTCATCAACTTTCCTTGATGCAGGGTTTTGTTCTCAAAAAGTAATTAAAGTCTTTACTTACAACAAATAAGGTGGCGTTATTTCACTTTTTGCCTTTAGCCAGAAAAGGAAATTGTGCTTTGGCACCCAACCTCAAAAAAAACATTTCTTTACACATTTGTGGAATTAATCTGTCCTTGAATCAGGATGTGCAACTCACACCCACTCACCTCTATGTGCGGTGACTGACACGCTCTTAACAGTTTGTACACAATGGAAAATCCCAAAGCTGTTTCTCTTTTTTTTTTTTTTTTCATCACAGTTGGGTCAGACAGGAAAACTACCCTGACAGATTCAGTTACAGAAGCATGGCGGAAATATTTGATGCACTACACTGCCAAACCACATTTATAAACTAAGGCAAGATTTTCAAAAAGAGGCAAAGGTCAGTAATTCCACCAGTCCACCAGGGATCCATATCAGATGAATGGAGAATGCAGTGACATGGCAAATAGTCTTGATTTTACTATAACTTGAAAACATAGAAGAGATTAGTGACCCGCTGTATAGAATGAGTGTTGTGATTTGAATCTTGGCTGCATTTTGAATAAAAGAAATTCCAGTCTGTGGGACCAAAACTTTGACACAAAAGGGGGCCCTGACCTCTGGGTTTGAGGGCCCCTGAGATTAAGAAAAGTCTTGTGTTTCAGATCTAACAAACATCAGCTGATGGTGTGTGGAACCTGGATCATTTATCAGGCTCCTGTAATTTAATTAATTGTGCTGAAATTCCTTCTGCGGCAGAGAGCCACCATATCCTTCCACCATTTGCTCAAGAAAAATAGACGTAAAATAAACTCATTAGCCCAGCTTCCCCACATCTAATACTATAATGACTGTTTTATCATAACAAAATACCACAGAGAAAGTAGATCCATGAGCAAATGTTGCACTGAGGAAACAAAAATAAGAACAGATGCGGAACCACAACCATGTTAATCCACTAACCACTGACATGTAGAGAGAGACACGCATTACAGCAAATACATAAGACATTTTAGAAGAATATTAAGCAGAGACAACAGGTGGATGTATGAGAACATAACAGAAATATTTCTGAGAAACCCATAAACGTTGGTACGATATGGAGGACATCACAGAGCTATTCACATTTATCAAAAAACTGTTCATCTATTAAATGTTTCAAAAGTCGCTTAAAGGGTCATTTAATTGCTGTTTTGTAATTGCTTTTCCCCATGTTGTCTGTGTATCTGTTTTTATTTTTTTCTCTCATAATGTTATGTTTGGTTATGATTGCCCAGAAGTCTTTGTAGATATTTAAATCAATATCCTCCTCACAAACACTAACTATACGCTTCCACGCATACACACACATTCACTTGTCTTTTTTTGATATTGTTATTGTTGTTATTATATATATCTTGTTCTAATTGTTTATCACTATTACGTAGTCATATTATTTCTTCATATTAATATTGTCTCTGTGTTGGAGGCTTCGGATAAGATATATTAAGATATATATTATTAATTAATTTATTTTTTTGTTATGTTGTGTAGTATTAAATTGTGCAAAATAAATAAACATAAACATACACATAAACAGAGCCTAAAGACGACAGATTTTTCCACACACATAAACACTTTAAAGGGAGGGGAACATGCTAATTTTTCCTTATGGGGACCTAACGTTACTAGAGTAAATACAGTGGCTAACGTTATGTGGTTTGTTTAAATGTTACACGTAATGTTAGCTTCTGATATACTGTTTAATACATATGAGTTATACGTCGAATAAAGGTTAGGAGAGCTATTAAACAGAGGTTTCTTTATAAGCACTCCATGGTGCCCGACGAGCTAGGAAGGAGCCCAAGGAGCTAACGTTAGCAGCTAATGTAGCTAACGTTAGCTGCTAACATTAGCTACATTAGCTGCTAACGTACCTAACGTTAGCAGCTACTGTAGCCAACGTTCCACATCGTTTAAAAAGCGTCAACGTTACCTGAAACCACCAGGGCCTCGTTTGGTCCAACGGTGTGGCAGTTCCCCATATTATCGACAAGAAAAAAAAATGCGTATCCAAACCTACTCGACACTTATTAAAACTAAATTTCACTTATAAAACACTGTTTTTCCTGTTTTTTCTCCCCCACCGAACTCTCAGTTATCGATGATTCTTTTTTCCAACTGCTGCAGCAGTCGAGCAGTGAGTGTTGTCAAGCCGACCGTTATGTGACGTAGCACTTCCGCTTTTTCACTTTCAAAATAAAGGTGATGTTGATGAGCACGTAATCGTTTGGATTTTATTTTGACGGTTAAACTAGCCATGTTTTTTGTTCTTGTTTTCTCTGCCGTTTGACTCTGATCAGAAACCCCTCCCCTCTGTTCTGCCCCTCCTCCACCGTGGAGATGCCATAATAATAAAATAGGCGTGGTTGGTTAAATTCATGAAAGTAAACCTAAACAAGAATCGCTGTAATTTTCCTCACAGAGAGGTGTGTTTGTGGTAGTCGACCATGTGTTTAGTGACCTCATCGCATAGTATTTAGCCTTTGGTATCACTAACATGGTCATGGGTTGTTGTGACAGCTTCTCTGTAATGAATACAATAGAATAGAATATATCTTTATTGTCATTGTACAAGTACAACGAAATTAAAATGCAATCCTTAAAAAGTGCAAGAAATGTAAACAGTAATGTGTCTCTAAAAACTATAAAAAAAATAAATAATAAAAAACACACATACCACACACAAGGCATTCACATTCTGCAGGTATTGCACGACTCATATCATTATTGCACAGTGGTGTTTACAAGATGTTCAGGTTTTGCTGTGTTTAGTGCAGTTATGGCTCTGGCAAAAAAACTGTTCTTTAATCTGTTTGTCCGTGCCTTCAATGTCCTGAAACGTCTGCCTGAGGGCAGCAGTTCAAAGGCAGAATGTCCAGGGTGTGATGGGTCCCTGAGAATATTTTGTGCTCCCCTGAGACAGCGGGAACTGTACAGATCTTCCATAATGCATATGGAAGATATCGGTTACTTTAGAGAGGTGCTATAGCCTAATGTGTAAACATAAAATTCATAAAATGTTTTGAAATATTAAACTCACATCCTTTCTCCTATTTCTAAATCATCCATGACAGCAAGCAGCATAGATTCTCTGTTTTTTGTGTGTTTCCACTCATTCCTGGGGCTGAGTAAAAGCATGGATATTCAAAGCAATATTTGTACTGATTTTCATTTTATCAAAGGAGTGTAATCACGGTAGTAGATCTGCACAATCAACAATCTTTGACCTTCATTACCAAAATATTTGATTGGCTATAGTAGTGCAAAAAAAGGCATGGCACATCCTGCCCTCCCGCAGAGCTAGCCCTTTGTCAACCCTATAATCAACCTAGACCGGCATGACTACTTTCCAGACTGCAAAACTTGAGAGAATGCCACTAATTGCATGTTAGCACTTGGCTCTGTACGCATGGTGAACTAGCTGATAAACTCTGAGGTGGTGTGTCAGTTCTACAGGAATCACAAACCCACATTTAGACTCCTGACCTTGGCAGAGTCAAAGTACTGGATTGGCTTTCACCAGTCAGATGATGCTTGATGATGGCTCATTTGTGGCTGTTGTGGCAAATATCTCTTCCCACTACAGTATACCACAAACACTCTGAGATAAATCTGAGTTGACACATGATAGGTCTTCTTCTTTAATGTTTCATAATTCAATATCATCACCATGCCATGATATCTTATTTTCTAGTTCCTTAAAGCTTCATTGTGATGTCATTGCCTTGAGATGTTGTCATGTTTTCCATACTCCAGGGCAGGAACGGACTGGGGCTGTAGACCTGGACCACAACCCATGCTGGCCCTCTACAACCAGCATGTAAATATCCCACAGCTGCTCCTCTTGCAAAGTTGTCACAATAACATAAAGCTGCGTTCACAAACATTCCTGAGGTGAAATCTTGCAGATGCCATCAGGAGCACTGGAGGACACAGAGGCACATGGTGTTCTTTCAGATTACCTATCTCATGCACTACTCTCAGGATATAGTGACTTTTTTATAAAAATAACTGTTTTTTTTAATCATTTTTGCACCAATCTGCCTACTACAGCTTTAAGGACACTTGCTCAGATGGCAACAAAACTAAGCCATGGACAGTATCCGAAGCATTAAGGTATGACAATTCCTAAAGGAGTGCACTGGCTGTCATCCAAACCCCGCCCCCCCTACCAGGTGCCAAGCAGTGGTCTGATGTGCCCACTCTATCCAGCAGGTGGCCCACAGACACAAACCACCAAAGTGCCACAATTACCAGCATTTTTCCTGCTTTTATCTTCATATTGTACAGATGTTAAAATTTGCTCCTTTAAGTGTGGAGTTTTATTTTGGTATTATGATGTACACTTATCGCTGGGTCAACTCTATGTTGCTTAAAAATGATGAGAAGTCTCTTGACTTTTAGACTGGGCTGCATGTCTGAATGGGCCAGGCCTGCAGCTGTCTGGGATTCTCCAGGACCTCCAGAGGACCAGGTCATCTCTACTACTGCTGGACACATCAGGTTTGAGGTTTGTAGATTGTTCAGTTTGAAAAAGGGATATGAACTTGTCATGTACTCCTCACAATAGGAAGTGGATTACAGCATTTCCTCTCTATCTGATGCCTCAATCCCCCCCACAACCCCACTGCTTTACTTTCATCCTCTGCCTCTCATCCATACTCCAAATTTCTTGCTGCACCACCACGTTCCTCCTTTTGACAGAGTTGTTTTCAGCCGTGGCACAAACACTGAGGGCGTGTTTGTCGACCTGCGATGTCCACCACACTACACCCCTCTGCCTTTTCTTTTTTTGGTTAGCTGTGTTAACTCCCTAGGGGATGCTTCATATTGGTTTCTTTCCAGCTGCCTTTATGTGACCCAGTAAATTTGGCCCACTTTACCCCCCAGATCTCTGTGTGTATTGATACTGTGTCCAATATCCAACCAGTTGACTTCCTTTTGATAGACGACTGCCTGCAACCACTCGTGCTATGAGTTGTTTGTATATTGCGAGATTGTTATTTTAGGGTGTTCACTTAAAGAGGACCTAATATGCTTATTGTTAGGTGCATACTTGTATTTTGGATTTCTGCTAGAACGTGTTTACATGCTTTAATGTTCAAAAAAAGCTTTACTTTTCTCATACCAGCTGTGCTGCAGCACCTCTTCTCACCCTCTGTCTGATACACTCTCTTTGAGCTCCTGTTACTTGGTGACATCACCACGTTACGGAAGGAAAGGCGGGACTTCAAGAAAGGCGTTTCAGGCAGTTCAGGAGCAGTGTTTCTGTGGAGGAGAGTAACTCCCTCTGGAGTGCACTTTGTAACTCTGCAGACCTTTTACATGCACACAAAAAATATATAACACACTAAAAGAATTTTTTTATTTCCCCATTTGCCAAACAGTCTAAATGTTTTCTCTAAAACGTCAACATGATAAACATATTGATCTCTCATGAGTGAAATGGGACAATACAGGAAATCAATAAATATCCCAGTGGGACATGAGGCCTAATTGCAAAGACAAGTGCAAACACAGAAGGCTGAATGATGAAAGCTCTTTAGAAAGCTGCTGTGTGGCTTTTTCAGTTACATATTCAAAGAGCCACCAGCCATATCTCTGCTTATCATGAAGGTTATAGCTATATAGGCATGTGGTTTGTTTGACAGTGATGACCCCAACTGAAATCTGTGTTACAGCACGTGCCACTCAGAACACTCATTTCATACGTGGCGTATTGCACATGTGTAACATACTAGTCATAAGACATGCGAGATATCTCTATCTCTTTTCTTCACCTCGGAGCTTTAGGTTTCTCATCGATGTTAAGATATTGGTGTCACAGAGGCAGAGCTTGAGGAATCCATGAAATGTTATAATATACAGTATATTAGAGTATGAAAAGTAATAATTTATGATAAAACAATTCAATGTTATGTTTTCTTTTACTGAGCTTCTTAACACCATAGATAATAATTGTTAAAAATATTTAAAAAACTAAATGTAGGTATTGTCAATGCTATATTGACACTCTTACTGAACAATTAATGTAAAAATTTTTCCACTTATATCTTAATGTTTGATTGAAAGCCAACTTATAATGAAGCAAATGACATTCAGTAATAGTAAATGGTAACATTTACTAGTCAGTATATTATACATTTTATACAAGGTGAAAAGGTATTAGCATGACATACAGTATGCAAGGTTAAAAGTATTTGAGTTTTTTTATTAAAGCATGTGTATCAAAAGAATTCATCATATAAGTGGTGTTCAATATATACATACGTTGCGAAAGTTTATCAGCGTTGAGATATCCCCGCTGTCATCACTGACGTTGTTGCTGCCGTGTTTATTCCTAGATGGAGTGTTAATGGAGCAACTACAATGTTAACGTAGCCTGCCACTGATCGATCCGAATTCCATTCAGAAAACAAGCATTTTAAAAGTTGTTTGCTTGTTGTCATGGTAACAGACCTGACAAAGCATGAATACAGACTTTTTACTAATCAGCATCATTATGTAGTTATTTCGGCAAACTTTGATCCGTTTACAACAACGTCGCTGCCGTATTTATGCCTAGATGACGTTATGTTGAGTGTTGATGGAGTAGCTACAATGTTATCATAGCCTGGCATTGATCGATCCGAACTCCGTTCAGAAAACAAGCATTTTAAAAGTTGTTTGCTTGTTTTGTTGCGGACAGACTTGACAAAAAATAAATTCAGACTTTTTACAAATCAACATCATTATGTTGTTATTTCGGCATTATTTTGAGCCGTTTATTGTAATTAAATCACAGCAAAGTCTGTTTATTTGGGGTTCATACCGCAGTAGCGACGTGTGGCTGCTAGATAGTCAGTTCATGGCGGAAATGGAGGAAAGCCAGGCGAAAATTTGCGAACATAACATAACTTAAACGAACATAAACAATAACAAATGCACAGCAACAGCACTACGTAATGTTACATTGAACCGCTGACGCGCTCCCCAGCAAAAAGGAAAACACGGAACTGTTCTCCGCCTTTTCATTTTGAAAGAGCAACGACCAATGAGGAAACACTAGGGCTGTCAATTGATTGAAGTATTTCAATCATTAATCACACATTTTTTATCTGCTCAAAATGTACCTTAAAGGGAGATTTGTCGAGTATTTAATACTCTTATCAACATGGGAGTGGACAAATATGTTGCTTTATGCAAATGTATGAATATATTTATTATTTGAAATCATTTAACAACACAAAACAATGACAAATATTGTCCAGAAACCCTCACAGGTACTGCATTTAGCATAAAAAAATATGCTCAAATCACAACATGGCAAACTCAAGCCCAACAACAGCTGTCAGTGTGTCAGTGTGCTGACTTGACTATGACTTGCCCCAAACTGCATGTGATTATCATAAAGTGGGCATGTCTGTAAAGGGGAGACTCGTTGGTACCCATAGAACCTATTTTTCATTCACATATCTTGAGGTCAGAGGTCAAGGGACCCCTTTGAAAATGGCCATGCCAGTTTTTCCTCGCCAAAATTCAGCACAAGTTTGGAGCGTTATTTAGCCTCCTTCGCGACAAGCTAGTATGACATGGTTGGCACCAATGGATTCCTTAGATTTTCTAGTTTCATATGACACCAGTATCTTCACTCTAGCTTTAAAACTCTTGCGAATTGTGTTAATGCACTAAAAAATTAGTGGTGTTAAAACGAATTTGCATTAATGCATTATTGCAATGACTTTGACAGCCCTAAAAAAAAAAATATCCAGCTTGTTGTTGTTATTGTTATTGTCCAGCTATTTATTTGGCCTTCAACACAGTAAGTAATATTGTCTGTATGGTGAAGTATTGTACTGTATGTTGTTTAAAAATGTTAAGATGAGAAAAATGGGCTCTGCTCATTGGTTGGCCAAACAGGTAAAAAAAGAATGATGTTAGCTTTTCAAAATAAAATAGAAAATCTTTAACCCTTGTGCACTTGTTACTCAAAAAAAACAACTCAAATCTGATGAGTTTATGCCACCTCAAACATTTCTCTGTCCGCCAGCCTCTGAGCTGCTGCAGTGTTTCTGCTAAGCTAATCATTAAGGATAATAAAAAGGAAGGTTATATCAGCCCCGAGTCACTGACATCCCAGCCAACCTTTCCATGGAGCTTGGGCCCAGACAAACGACAGCGGTGACTCGGGGAGCAGACATGGAGCAACAGCTCAACAGACCGACGTGGAGCAGGCAGATAGAGTTCACCCTGGCCGGCATCGGCTGTGCTGTCGGCCTCGGCAACGTTTGGCGGTTCCCTTATCTCTGCTACAGGAGTGGAGGAGGTGAGACATGGAGCTGACATCCTCAAACAGAATTATGAAACCAGACCAGCCTCTGTACTTATACACTGGGTCTCAAATCTGCTGTGATGCTGATTGTGTTGATACAAATTGTTCTGAACTTACCTTAGTGTGCATTTCATGTAAGAATATGTGTTACAAGCCTATACTATACTCTGAAACTCTGCATGTACAGTTAGAAGGAACATTGGTTTACAATAAAAAAAGAAGACATTTTATGGAGGGATATCTCACTTGACCCAAGATGTAATGATTAAGACGCTAGGTCAGGATGACTTTTATAGAAGTTAAATATTAGAGGATGCCAAACAAATGGGACAGTGGCCAACAAAATGTGTGTGACCGTTGCCTTGCCATCACTTCCTGTCAGGTGCCTTTCTGGTGCCGTACCTGCTCATGCTGGTGGTGTTGGGGATCCCTCTGCTCTACATGGAGCTGACTGTGGGTCAGTACACCAGGAGAGGGCCTGTCCACGCTCTGGCTAACGTCTGCCCACTGTTAAAAGGTACATAAAAGGTGGCATCAAGGTGTCACTGAAAGGTGCCCTTACAAAAAAGAAGTTTATTCAGGTATGCTATTAGTATACTTCTTTTGAAGTATGCAGAAAAATCAAAGTGTTCTTGGCAAGTATACAGAAAAGTCCAAGTATACTTGGCTTAAACTGAAAAGTATATTTGGCTAAGTATTATAATTTAACTTAAAGAGAACTTACAAGTATACTTGCAGTAAAAAAAACTAAACAGTGTATTCTTTAAAGTATACTTACATAAACTAAAAAGTGGGCTACAAGTATATAACTAGTAAACTAACAGTATAAGTTCACTTGTAGTGTAGTTCATATTATAGTTGCAGTACAAGATACAACTTGGATGTAAACTAGTTGCAAGTATACTACTAGTACATTGATGTTGTATACTTAAAAAAGTATACTTAAAAGTATACCAAGAAGTATTGAAGACTTACAAGTATACTACTAGTACATTGATATTAGTATACTTATTACATAAAGTATACTTGAGATTATACTTGAACTATACTTAAGTTTACATCGTAAAATAAACTCAAAGTATACTATATATTTTGTAAGGGTGTCCAAACTAAAAAACATTGACATTATTTGTGTGTGTCCTCAGGAGTGGGCATAGCATCAGTGGCCATCTCCTTCATCATGTGCATCTACTACAACGTGGTCATCACGTGGGCCCTCTATTACCTCTTCAGCTCCTTCCAGGCACCGCTTCCCTGGCAGAACTGCAACAACACCTGGAACACACCTAACTGCACCAACCATGCCACCAACAGCAGCTACTCCTCCACAGCCAGCCAGGAGTTCTTCAAGTACGTTTCACTGCGTGGGAGAAACCAACGCCAGTTCTCAGAATTGTAAAACTCAGACGAGATAATGTTTAGATTACAAAATCCCTGTAGTTTGACAAGAGGCCGGGATGCTTACACTGCTCTACCTCTGGTGATTATATCAGAGGTGAACTGATTATTTTAATACACAACAGGAAGTTAATTAGCCATGTGGGGAGAAGTTGACGTCAACGTTAGTGATAAGAAATTGCCAAACAGATAACATAGATTATCTTAAGGAAGTGAGGGAAGTGTTGAGTCAGTTTTAGCCTTGATGAAACATTCTTCAAACTTATATTGGTTCTTTGGTTTTGCATGTGGATAAACTGAGGAAGTATTAGGATTAGCTTTCCAATATGTAATGACGTCACGCTTGAGATCGTCTACATTTTCCATGGTGGATATCGTGCTGTTTAGACGGTGGAGCGAAACCTCACATTTTGGTTTACTCATTAACTTGTTTAACTGTAGGTTGGTGGATAATTGTGGGAATGGAATGTAAGTTTTGTTTAAAACACTTTAAGCGACATGGGACGTGTCAGCCAAGCAACTGATTTTACTGGATTACAGTGAATGCCACAGCTTCACAGTGACTGCTTGGGAAATTATTCATTTGTCAAAATTCGGGGAGGACAGCTTGTTCGGTCGGCGGTTACAGGGTAACAAACACATCAGGTTCCCCGCTCGCACTTGATTCAAAGTCTGTGAACTCTCAGTCTTTGGACTGTGGAAGGAAACAATATGAACGTGCAAAATCTTTAAAGCATCAGCTTTGACCTCTGACCTGCCACACTAACCACAGGAAACAGATTTTTGTCTCGACTGAGACTTTACACCCACGCTAGTGGCTCTGTGCTCTTTGTAAACAGAACAAATTTGTTAGACAGATCAAGGTTTATGCCCAAAATTTTTCTTTCTCTCTTTGGCAACCTATATTAGAGAGGTTTATCATGTTAAGAGATGTGCATGTATAGTTTATTTGTACGGAGTGTCTATTTGCACGGAAGCTATTCGGCTATTTACACCCAGCCAAGTTGAATATGCTACTTAATTCAACAATAGATAGCTAGTCGAAGGGTTTTCAGCCAGAAAGCCCCTTCTAGCAGAAATATTTAGTAGTAGTAGTAGTAGTAATACTACTTGTAAACTACTAGTTATACTAGTAGTAATATAAATAGCGACAAAGTACGTGCAGGGAGTAGGTTGGGGTGCATGAACGGATCAAGGACTTTCACCCAGGAGGCGAGACCCAAGAGATTTTAAGTTATTATTTTTCGTTTTCAGTCGCAGTTTGGTTAGGTTTAGGCAACAAAACTACATTGTTAAGTTTAGGCCAGTGGTTCTCAACCTTTCTCGTGTCAAGGACCCTGAAATTGATTGATGAGATTTGGCTTCAGGGACCTCCATCTGAAAAGATTTGGGTTGTCAGATGAGTCTGTCAGTTGTCAACTACAGCTGAGGAGATAACCGTGGAGGAGATGAAACCTATGATCAGAATAGTCACTCTTGTGAGTCTTACACCCCTGGTTAAGAATAGAAGAACAATAACTACTTGGTTAGGTTTAGGAAAAATATACATACACTACATATACACATACAGTATCTAATGTGTGCCAAATAACATTGTTGGCTGGTTGCTAACAGCATGGGCCGTATTTGTTTGAGGACGAGCAGAAAGGACAACACGTTCTCACTCGTGAGATAAAATAATCATAAAATGTCACTTGTGATTTTATGATATCACATGCAGTGTTGGATGAGCAGAGATGTGGAATAAATAGGCCACAGAGATGTCAGAAATACAGCCTTCTTATTAGAGTATGTGGGCATGAACTGTTTATTATATGTATGGTACTGGGTTTTTATCAATGCAAAGTACAGTTCGACCAACTGACCATCACTTCCAACTCCTTTTGTTTCGTTTCCTTGTTGCATATCTGAAATCAGAATTCCCCACCATCATAAAACCTCTCCTCTTGCAGTATAGGGAGGTTACTGGGCACCAAATATAAATTGACATATTATAGTACATAAGGGGACAAAGATAGTGGCCTACTTGGTTGATAAAAGTGGTGAATGATCAGTGGTGGTCAGATGATGACGACACAGCAACCAGTATAGATCAGAAACATTAAAATCACCACATGTTAATGCTGCCCATTGTCCATCTGATTGAAATGACTAATTTATTACAACAGGAAAGAATAGTGGAAGCATGATGTCAGGATGAATGTAGAATCGTCTTATTAACTTTTTCTCCTTTTTTTGTGGCTTCTCTGAAGAAACAAGATGCTGGAGCAGACTAGTGGAGTAGATGAAGCAGGAGTAGTCCGGTGGGAGCTTCTCCTCATTCTCCTTCTGGCTTGGATCCTCATTTACTTTTGCATCTTTAAAGGGGTGAAATCAACAGGCAAGGTGAGTGAAAACAGAGAGAGAGGAATGAAGACTAGAAACGAGGAGACAGTGACAGTGAATAACAACTCTCTGTTTGAAGGTGGTGTACTTCACGGCTCTGTTCCCGTACGTTATCCTCATTGCTCTGCTGATCAATAACGCGCAGCTCCCTGGAGCGTTAGATGGGATAACCTTCTTCATCGTGCCTGAATGGGACAAGCTGCTCTCGGTGGAGGTGAGAGAGAAGAAACAGAGGAGACGAGGAACTGGGAACTGGTTCTGTCTGACACAGGAGTATTGGGCATGGGTATTGATGATAGGTACTGGCAGTGATCAGTGGTTTCTTGGATGTGTGTTGCAGGTGTGGGTGAATGCTGCAGCTCAGATCTTCAACTCCATTGGGATTGGTTTCGGCTCCCTCTTGGCCATGTCCAGCTACAACTCCTTCAACAACAACGTTCTGAAGTAATAAGCTCCCCCAGTAGTGATAATAATGAGCACTGAGCAGTAAGAAAGTGATATAAAAAACCATCTTCTTTCCCCACAGGGACACCCTGACTATATCCATCATCAACTCCCTCACCAGCATCCTGGCAGGTTTTGTCATATTCTCTGCTTTTGGATACATGTCTCATCTGCAGGGCATCCCTGTCAGCGATCTGGCTGTGGATGGTAAGACAACAAAACAAAAAATCTCAACTAATATCATCAGCTCCAAGGGGGATTGGTTTGATTTAATTTGGGTTTAGAGAGTGTTGCCTTTTCTCCAATAATACTGTGAGTGTGTCTGGGTAATTACTCATATAAATCATTTTAATCAAAAAGAAGGAAAGGGGTTTGTAGGGTTATAAATCAGTATCCTTGCAAGGCGATGCTTCATGGTACATTAGCAGGTCGTCCTTTTATCGGAAAGTGAAAGCACAGCTGCAATCCAATAAAATATGAGCCATAATAGCTAATTAAAGCCACGATGAATTTAAAAAAAGGCCAACTGAAATGAATGCAACATCTCAGCTTGTCATACTTCATTGCTGTTACACACAAACAACAAAATTACAAATAATATGTGGAATTTACAATAAATGCATTAATAAATAACTACAAATATATAAAAAAACAAAAACAAATTGTGTGTTACATTATACACACCGTCAGTGGGCTTCTTTCAAATGCATGTAGTGCATTTTCCCACTAATTTTATTAAGATACATTTTGATTTTAAAGTCTCACTGAGATGTTGATACATTGTCCACATATTGCTCTTTCCATCACAATTTATTTAATAATTTCATGTCAGTTTTCCTTCTTTAGAATGGGCATGATTTAGCAATGCTACCCTGTCATCTTGTGTGTTTGTGTGTCCAGGTCCAGGACTGGTTTTTGTTGTTTACCCACAAGCGTTTGCCAACATGCCGGTGGCTCAGCTCTGGGCAGTGATGTTCTTCTTCATGCTGCTTTGCCTCGGACTGGACAGCGAGGTAGTTAAAGCAGCAATAGGTAGAAATGGAACAAATATGATTAAAAAAAAGTTATTTTTTTATTTTTTCAGTGATAATAGTCAAATTATATGCAGCAGTCCTACAGAGCTACAGCGTGACGTTTTTCTTTTTTTTGCCAGTTTGCAATGGTTGAAGTGATGGTGACCAGTCTCATGGATGAGTACTATCAACAACTCATTCATTTCTTCAAGCGGAAGGAGCTGTTTGTTCTTGCTGTTTGCGGTGCAGCGTGCCTTCTAGGAATTCCTTGTGTCATGCAGGTACAACTGTAATTTATTTACTGGATGAACTCTAACCAAAGTATATCCAGATAGTAAAATCATTAGTGCAGTTCTAAAGAGTGTGTCTCTTTTCAGGTGGGCATCTATGTGTTCCAGCTCATGGACCATTACACTGCCATAGTGTCCATCATGTTTCTGGCATTCTTTGAGGTTATAGCCATCTGTTGGCTTTATGGTGAGCAAACGTGTTCAGCTGTGTTTTTCCAATGTAATTTACTCCAAAAGTAGACACATCTCAACACTTTTTAAGACTATACTTTATATATATGTCTATAATTTCATTCTCATTGCAAAAATATGTATAAATGTAAATATGCATGGCTGTTAACTAAAGTACCTTTCCATGCACAGGAGTGAATCGACTTTCAGACAACCTGGAGGAGATGACTGGAAAAAGAGCAAACATCTTCTTCAGACTGTGTTGGCAAATAGTTGCCCCTGTGCTGATCACTGTAAGTCATTTTATTGTCAACATCATTTAGATTTAAAGTAGGGCTATCGATCAATTTAAACATTTAATCGCGATTAATCGCATGATTGTCCATAGTTAATCGAGATTAATCGCAAATTAATCACACTTTTTTTTATCTGTTCAAAATGTACCTTAAAGGGAGATTTGTCAAGTATTTAATACTCTTATCAACATGGGAGTGGACAAATATGCTGCTTTATGCAAATGTATGTATATATATTTATCATTGGAAATCAGTTACCAACACAAAACAATGACAAATATTGTCCAGAAACCCTCACAGGTATTGCATTTAGCATAACAAATATGCTCAAATCATAACATGGCAAACTGCAGCCCAACAGGCAACAACAGCTGTCAGTGTGTCAGTGTGCTGACTTGACTATGACTTGCCCCAAACTGCATGTGATTATCATAAAGTGGGCATGTCTGTAAAGGGGAGACTCGTGGGTACCCATAGAACCCATTTTCAGTCACATATCTTGAGGTCAGAGGTCAAGGGACCCCTTTGAAAATGGCCATGCCAGTGCCATATGGTGCATCTTTGCAAAAGTAGTTATCAAGCTGTGAGCGATATATTCTAATGAGCCTGCATGTGACATAGGAAGGGGAGCCAAATCTGAATGGCTTGTTGAATCACGTTTTCTGATCTAGACAGCCCACAAAAAACTGACTGTTTTCTTATTTTCATGATATTTCCCCTTTAAGATTTTCCCCATTAAACCAAAACTGAGATCCATCTAAAAGCGTCACAACTAAACCTTTTATGTTTCTTCTTGCGGCAGGTTATCCTGATTTTCTCCATCATCCAGTTCAAACCAGCCCGCTACGGGGACTACGTCTTCCCTCCCTGGGCTCAGGGGGTCGGCTGGCTCATTGCCATGGGCTCCATCATCTGGATTCCTTTGGGTGCTGTTCACACATTATGGGTGCTACCTGGCTCATTCATGCAGGTGACACACATTTGTTTTTTCCCCCCCCTAAGACATTGCAGGTACCCACGAGCATGTGTTGCTTAAGTCATGCTATGTGTTAATATTATTGGTATTATTTCTCCTACAGAAACTGAAGCTGTCCATCACACCAAACGCCCTGAATGAAAAGTCAAAAATGGCGTATTATGAGAGGGGAGGAGGAGGAGGAGACGCATATCCAGACTTAGCCGTCATCAGCTCCAACATCCATCTACCTGAAAAAACTTGTATACAGACAAACATGTGATACCTCTGTGCTTTGCACAATCCTCATATTCAGCCACCAAGAGTGGCATTTGTTTTTTAAAATTTAGTCACAAATTATAATTTGTCATTATTTTTAAATCTTTGACAAACTTCAAACAGAAGTATGAGACAAAAATTATTTACATGATCATGAAAATGTGTCTGCCATGCAGATATATTAAAATGGCCATTTTTCGTGAGCCTGTTAATTACATTTGTTGTAAATTTGAGATTTTGTCGAACAGTTTTGTTGATTATTTAATGGGACAAGATGTGGAAAGATGGCGTTTAGAATCCGTTATTGTTGTCTACATCTTTAATATCCGGCCAACATTTCCTCTGTTGTGCCAGAGCTCCAAACGGCTCCGGACTTCACACGCACTCCCCTGCCCTCATTTGTGGACTTTGCTTTGCTAAGGGTGCCATCTTTTGGCCACGTCTGATGATGCAAGCATGAATGTTGATAAATCTGAGGTCAGGTACTGTACTATAGACACATTTAAGCCAAGAAAATTACAAAGTAATGCTATTATTTAACATTCACAGTTCAAACAGCTGAACTACTTCCCTTAAAAACATAAACCACTTTGGACCAATTCATCGTGGCTGACTCATTTATTAGGTCAAATGCAACAGGGCGCTGCTGATAAAAATGACATACGCTGGCGGAAAACAGAAGAGTACACGGGTCATGCAATATTATCTCATGTCATGTAAGGTGTAATAAAAACCTGTCACAAAGTCCACGGCTCGTGTCTTATTTGACCGTAACAGTCTGAACATAACACAGACCATAAATTACTTCTGGGCAATTAATTTTATTTATTCATTTAAGGAGAAATTTCCACTGAAAGGTACACATTTGTAGGGTATACATGTACACAGAGTTAGTTTCTTCCCCTACATAAGTTGCCAGTGTTTCCTTCTTACAATTCCTCGTGAATGAATCCAAAGTGCAGAACTGAAATTACACAGGCAAAAAGGTGAATAGTAGAAACCCATGTGCTTAACAGACAAGGGCACCTGTGCTTTTCCTGATTCTTTATATGGGGGTTGAGACCTGGATAGATCCAAACAAGGGTTAACTGCATGTGTTTGTGAGAACATACTGTGAGTAAAGGTGGCAGGATTGACAGCCTGTTGATGGTTAGTTACACTGGGTAGTATTGTCTATGGTTAGTGAGTATGAGACCACATCTATCTATTATCAAGTTAAAATATTTATAAAAAAAATTAAACAAAAAAAATCTTATAAACAGCAATTACTCTTTCCATTTAATTTCAAAAGAAGATATGTCATATGACCTACAAAAACAAAACACGTGCAATCAATGGCATACTCTTCCCTCTGAAGTGATGGTCGTGCAGATGACCACATAGCACACAGCAGCAGCTCCTTTGTTATTTGTTCCTACTGTAGTTTGGAGTCGGCTCAGTTCAGGACCGGGCTCAACGATTCACCAATACCAGGTCGCTGCATTCAGTAGTATTTTTGTAGTGGTTTACAGAGTCCACGCCCCTTCATTTCCGTTCGCACAGCCTCCTTAATGCTCCAGCCCTCTTCGACCACGTCCCTGCAGATCCAACACAGCTGTAGTTGATTTGTTTTACCCCCCAACCCACCCCTCCCCTTGCCCAGCAGATGTCGCTAAGGAGTCACCGTGGCTGCCGTCTGTTTGCTCCTCCTGCAACTTCCTGTTTCACTGCTAGGACACCTGCTCGACCGACCTCATCTGCACATCTCCAATCTGAGGGCACAAATAAATAGGAGATCAATACAGAAACCAACCACCACTCCACACCGATGCTTTTGATACTGTACAAGAAAGAGGGAGATACCTGGACATGAGGAGGGGCACTGAGGACAAATGTGACTGCACTGGCTATGTCTTCTGCTTTCAAACACTGGAGAGTGGAGAAAGAGTTAATATTGATGCAACAGTACTCTGCTGTCTTCGCTTTGTGAAATACATCTTGTGACTCTCAGTCAAATGAGCACTCTTACTTTCATACTCTCATACACTGCAGCTGCTTTCTCTGGATCGCTGTTGTGGTGCCGGAAGGCAAACTCAGTCTCCACTATTCCAGGAGATATACACTGCAGGGGGAGGAAAATGTATTAGAAAATGTACTGCTTACTGCTTTATGTGATCTAATCAACCTACACACTCTGATGATAACAACTAACTTACTGTGGCTCTGATGTGGGTGTTTGCTTCTCGAAGCTCTTGCCGTATCCCCTCAGTCAAAGCAGTCACAGCGTATTTAGTGGCACAGTAGAAATGCTCATCAGCACTCGGCACCACTCGATGCCCACCCATACTGTAACAGGTAGGAGAGGAGAGAGGGATGCGTGAGCTAGTAACCACATGTTTCTACTTTCTAAACATGTTTACATGCTTTAATGTTCAAAAATGCTTCACTTTTAAACTTTTTTTTATACCTACGGCGCAGAGGCATAAAAGCTATATAACACACTAAAGGAAAGGGAAATAATATTTCCTCTTTAAGTTAATAAATGACTTGTCCCTACAGTCTCTGATTTACTTGTCATGTTGTTTTAAATGCCTCTATTTCTCACTTATACAGCAAGATTTCTCACAAGCCACGTGTATTTGTATGGTTTAATATCATATACAGTGTCTCAATGGGCTTTACAGGCACAGAACGGTTCCCAAAAATAGACAGTTAAATCAATTAATAGATCTACAAAATTTCAACAACAGGATTTTAACAAGTCCAATAGTTCCAGGTCTAGCCAGGTGGGGCTCACAATGGGCTTTACTTAATGCCTGCCAGATTAAAATCACCTTGAACAAACTGTCTGAGGTATTTTCAGATTAATCTATACAAAGATTCAAAGGTTGTCTGTATAGCTTACCTGTTAATATTGATGATGTGGCCGTCGTCCACATTCCTCTCCTTCATTGATTTGTACGCCTCGCGGGTGCAGATAGACAAGGCTAAGACATTCA
Source organism: Sebastolobus alascanus (assembly GCA_916701645.2). Lineage (NCBI taxonomy): Eukaryota > Metazoa > Chordata > Actinopteri > Perciformes > Sebastidae > Sebastolobus > Sebastolobus alascanus. The sequence continues at coordinate 134,955 of CAKAOJ020000344.1, read as the reverse complement.
CCTGCAGAGGAGGTGAAGACAGCAGCTTAGTTTATGTTTCAATCAATCTATATATATGCACTGCATTCAAATAACACATTAGTCAGTTGATATCATTTGCAGAACTTAAATGTGATTTCGCAATATTTAAAAATGTCATGTGATGAAACTGTATCAGAGCGGCTGACTGATGTTCACCGGGTCACTGTGTTAGACCAGCTCAACCTGCTGTTCCTGTCCAGCTTGTGGCCTCTAAGCTGCTCCCGTAGTGACATTGATAGACGCAGGTTAAAGCCAGCGTGGTGGCAAGATAGGGGGAAGTGACCAAACAAGGTCAGCGTACAGATTAAACACGGGGCTAAAAATACACTGCTGTACACATTCACGTGTGGCTGCCATGACAACAGATGGACGAGCGTTACGAATGCGGGACGCTGGAGACAGAGACTTTAGAGCGGCGGGGGGGTCTTCGGTGGTCAAGAGCTCAATGAATCAGACTGTAAGGTCCAAACAAGAGAAATAGTGCTGGCTTTCATTAGTGGGCCTCTGCTGTGCCAGTGCTTCTCCCTCAGAGCCAATGAAGCGGCCTCTGTGAGGGGGGGGGGGCTCTGTGTGCGTGTGCAGACCCATACATTTCTGCTTTAACTCTGAACAACGCAAGACTTCCACTCACACTGGGCAACCATTTCAGCTCCTCCTTCTGCTTTTCTGTTTGAGTAGAGCGACCATAAAATCAATACAACATAAAAACGGGAGGGGATAATTCTAACTATCCCTTCTCTATGTAATATATATATGTCTCTCTGCAGCTTGTGTTTATATGTGTGTGTCTGCGATCCACCCACGTCGATCATGTTCCTCCAGCCCTCCGTCTTCCCGCTGAGCAAGGGCTCATTGTGTGCCAGTCCGGCATTATTGATGCATACGTCCACGCCCTTGTGTAGCGTCTTGATTGCTGAGAACATGGACAGGATCTCCTCCTCGTTGGACAGGTCACACTTGTAAGGGATGAGCGTGCCGCTGTAGCCGGCGCTCTGACATTCTGCTGCCAGCTTCTGAAAAACACAAATCAGACCCGATTTAACAACATTAGTTAGAGGATAATAAACACAATATTTGCCAATAAATTGATTTATCAGGACTGAGACACTGTTAGATAAGAGCTAGAAATAATTAACTTGCAGCGCCATAATTGAGATAGAGTCAGCGCCATGATAAACACCCTACCCACTCAGACACTGACAAAGCAGTGAGAACATGCAGCCATAAAATCAACACCACATCAGTGGAGGGCAAGAGGTAGCCAGCACCAGTGTAGTCCATCTGTCTTTTACCTGGTAATAAAAAGCATATTAATGGCACTTTCTACCAAAATCCAAATCATGAGCCTGAATGAGAATGATGGGATGTCTCTTCCTTCGGGATACAGCCGGGCCGAGCCCTCTGAAGGCTGAGACGGCTAAACTCCAACCAGGTCAGCCGGCTGTGTCCACTACTGTGGGGGTTTGATATAAACTGACACACATCCCCCTGCCGGGCGCAGCTGCAGCAGTCACCTGATGTCTCGCTCTGGGTGCCAGTCAGACAGGAGGGGGCGTGGGTCATAAGGGCGGGGCGGCTGGTAGACGGAGATGATGCACAGCACCGTAACACTGCGTGAGCATCTGTGTGCAGCCAGAAGGACTAAATGTTTAGAAAGTCGACCATGTAGAAAGTATTAAAGAAAACTATTTCAACCGTTTGTATTCATTACTTTGAGCTATTTCATCTGTTTATACCTAACTTTTACTTAACTATTTCAACTGTTTATCCATTACTACTATTTTAGTATCTAATTTCTTTAACGCATTAACTTGTGATTTTTAGGTACTTTTTTTTGGTACCAACCATGTCATACTAGCTACTACGCTCCAAAATTACGCTACATTTTGGCGAGGAAAAACTGGCATGGCCATTTTCAAAAGGGTCCCTTGACCTCTGACCTCAAGATATGTGAATGAAAATGGGTTCTGTGGGTACCCACGAGTCTCCCCTTTACAGACATGCCCACTTTATGATAATCACATGCAGTTTGGGGCAAGTCATAGTTATAAATATATCCATATATTTGCATAAAGCAGTATATTTGCCCACTCCCATGTTGATAAGAGTATTAAATACTTGACAAATATCCCTTTAAGGTTCATTTTGAACAGATAAAAAACGTGATTAATTTGCGATTTATCACAATTAACTACGGACAATCATATGATTAATCGCGAATTAAATATTTTAATTGATTGACAGCCCTTTTTTCCACGTATCCCCTGCCGTTACCCTTTGGAGAACAAGTACCCCATGATATCTACCTGGGCGAGAGTATCTGAGAGGGTTGGGCTGGTCCTTTCAGTTCTAGCCCTACTGTATGCCTACGCAGTTAGAGCTGCAACAATTAATCGATTTATCAATTAGTAGTCAATTATTAAATTAACAGCCAACTATTTTGATAATTGATGAATTTGTTTGAGTAATTTTTCAAAGAAAAAAAAGTCAAAATTCTCTGATTCCAGGTTCTTAAATGTGAATGTTTTCTGGTTTCTTTACTCCTCTATGACAGTAAACTGAATATCTTTCAGTTATGGACTAAATAAGACATTTGAGGACGTCATCTTGAGTTTTGAGAAACACTGATTGACATTTTTCACAATTTTCTGACATTTAATAGACTTGCAGAAAAGCCCACAACCTTCCAACTATTTCTTTAAGATCCACACATTAAACATTCATTTTGTGCATGGCTGTTGAGTACTGAACCTTGCTTTATAGGCAGAGCGAAGCATGTTGTAAAGATAGTAAGTATATATATTCATGGCTCACAATGTTGAGCATTTTTTGTGGTGCAACTAATCCTAGTGAAAAGGCAGCATGATCATAAGTACCTGAGATTTCATGACAGCTTACAGCCAGAATATAAATGCAGAAAGTAGCTGCAGAAAGTTGCATGCGACACTACTACATGTGATGAAAGGTAATCAATCATCATATGTGGATCAATGTGACTACACTTCTGTTAAACGTCTGACACCTGGACATACTGTTGCACTAAGTATACTTGTGAAGCCTGCTTTTTATAATCGGGATGAAATTGGATTGAGGGATCATTTTGGCTTTTTTTTTTTTTCTAACAATACGCGTAATAGAGTGAATGCATCCTATCTCACACTTAGGAGTGTGCAGATTTCCCTGCTCTTCCTCTAAGCTGTTTAACTGGGATTATCCAGAGAGAAGGCATTACCCGAACAAAGCTGTCAAAATGCTAAAACACTGAAAACGCTTGTCTCATCTGTAAAGATTTAAAACCAGCTCTTTTGCCCGTGTTGTAGACAGGTGAACCATTCCTTTTTGTTCATTATCTTAAATGTGAAGCTGCAGTCTCTTCAGCTGCAGTGACGCCTTTAAAGTTAAGTATCTGAACTGCCTTTAGACCAAAGATCTTTACTTCACACTCGCCTGAGTCTCTGGAGGGACAGGCTCTCAGGCAGACTGGGGAAGCTATGCCAGTCTTCTGTTGGAGGGGTAGAATTAGTAGTGTTACTGAGGTTTAAGTGGGAGCAAACAGGCTGTGATCTTGGTCCAACTACAGGAAGTCTCAGGCTGTGAATCTCTCTCTGTGTGTGGGTGTGGGTGAGTTCTGGCACCAGCTGTAGCGCCATGGCCAGTACCAGTCCTCATACCGGCCCCGCCTACAGCACGCCGTCCCACAGATAAGCAACCGGGCCTGACAGTGCAGCAGCAACATAGTTGGCAAATGCACCCTACGCACGACCCATTCATCACAGTTCAAATTGAAACTGGATATCTGCAGCTTAAGCATGTTTGGTGTGACTCCTTTTTAAGACAGGGGTAGAAATGAGAGCGAGGAAACCACTAAAACATACAGTACCTCGATGACAGACTCACACACAGCAGTGCTGCTAAAGGAGCCATGGGGAAACACAAAATAAAACTGAACATAAGTATATTTGACGGCAAGGTGTACTGGAGGTGCTCAGGTCGCACTCGAATCAATCAAATGTTGCATCAGAATCCAATCAACCAAAATGGAAACAACTCATGACATTAGGGCTGCAACTATCGATTAATCTGTCGATTATTTTCTTGATTTATCGATTAGTTGTTTGGTCTATAAAATGTCAGAAAAAATGGCGATCAGTGTTTCCCAAAGCCCAACATGACGTCCTCAAATGTCTTGTTTTGTCCACAACTCAAAGATATTCAGTTTACTGTCATAAAGGAGTAAAGAGACCAGAAAATATTCACATTTAAAAAGCTGGAATCAAAGAATTTTGACTTTTATTTTCTTTAAAAATTACTCAAACTGCTTAATCGATTATCAAAATAGTTGCCGATTAATTTAATAGTTGACAACCGATCGCCAATTGATTAATCGTTGCAGCTCTACATGCCATTATGTCATTATTCTCTTATTTTTTCTGAGCTAATAAATGATGGTATCAGATCGGTACATAGGCTGGCATACTCACCGATACCCAATACCGAATTTTGGGCAGTATCGGACACATTTCCGATACTGGTATCGGTATTTGAACAACTCTACTAATTAAATTAGTATCTTGTTTTTCTTTGGACAGTATTTACAAAACTTTAAACATTGTACATGTACAAACCTGCTTTCATATCACCTGTACTATCATTTACTTTCATATGGTTTTGCTCTTGGGCGGTTATGGAAGACTGCACACACAGAGCTCAAATAAAATCACTGTTTGCCGTCACCCAGACAGTCTTGATAAGAGCAACACTGAAAGATAAAAACTCTTACAATTCAAAAAGACAAATGATGTTACAACAGGTCATAAAGCCTTTACATGTTACAGTAATGGGTGTGCATACACCCACGCACGCAGCACTCCCGGACACATGTGTACATGCCTACATGGTCACATTCACGGCCAGTAACCCCTGCAGGGGGCTCTTATATAAGCGCCACAATGCAAGGGACATCATTGTCCCACGCCATGTTCATCAATCATTCACCCACGAACTGGTGTAAATGGACCAGCGAAACAACTCGCTAGAGAGGAGGAAAGAGATAAAAATAAAGATGCCAAAGCGCTAAAAGGCAGACAAGCTCTAAGTGGTGAGCCAGCCAGATCGATAGCACAAGGCAGCAGCCGTGAGCAGAGAGAGCTGAGACATTAGATTTGTCTCAGGTTGACTCAGGAGGTCTCACATACAAAAGATGGATACTGTTATAGGACCCTGTGCCCCCTCTTATTCTCTGAAAAGACTGGTAGGTGGTTAAAAAAAATCAAAAGATGTAATGCAGCCATAATTCAGCCAAAAAAAACCCTCCTCCCCTCTTAATCCTTCCTGTCCCATCTCTTAAGTACCTGCTGTGATACACAAAACTATTTTGCCTGTCATCATGCATTTTCATCCTCATTACTGAGACTGTTGTCCAGCGATCACAAAAAGTGTGCAGAAGGAGGGAGGAGTAGAGGGCGGGTTGGCAGCCAGAAAGTGAAACAGAAGGAGAGTGAGAGGGAGAAAACAAAACCTGAAGCATACAGCATTAAAGCTGTTCAAAATGCTTTCAGATATCAGAATGTTTTAGTCTATAATAGAGCTGTGTATCGGCAAGAATCTAGAAATACGATATGTATCATGATACAGGGGTTACGATTCAATATATTGCGATACTGTAAGCAAAGACATATATTGGGATTTTTTAAATCTAATTTTAGGAAAACGGTCATAGTATAAAGAAGACACCACCATATGCATAAAATCTGAGTAAAAAAAGGTTTACTTTTTTATACAATCAGAACAGTGGGATCTGCATTTGCATTTATCACAGTCCCTGTAACATCCAACATCAGAGCACTACTTTGAGAGGGCACATACACTGAGAGGGAGCATCTCTTTGCAAATGAAATAAGTATTGACTGAGTTCATCTTTTCATGCAAACTATTAATTGAAAATCAATAGCGTTTTTGTGAATCGAACATAATATCGCGATACTGTATATTTTTTGTTATTTTCTTACAGCCTTACTCTATAAGAAGGAGAACAGCAGCGCAGGACGGGTCATGCAAGCAAGGGAAAATACATCCTATAGATGAATTCACATAGTTAAGTGCAATTATCTTCACAAGTGTTATCACTGAAAAGTAAGCAACACTCCCCCCTAAAGCCATGAAGCAGAGAGCCAAAACTGTGTTTAGAGATACCGTGAAATATCACTAGGAGCTACTCCACAGAATAAATAAGTGAAGGGAAATACATCCTTCATTTCTTGATTTCTTTTCTGAATACAAACAAGGTCTCTGAGGAAGACATCCACTTTATTCCGCTAAGCCCTATCACTCATTATCCAGCTGATCTACCATTGTGTGACGTAAGCATACCGAGTGTGGGGGTCAAAGGTGATAGTGGGCTGTATAATACTATTGCAGCAGAGTAGAGGGGATGGTTGTGCGATTATCTCTTCTTCATACACTGAAAGACTGCCACCAAAAAGGTCTAAAGGTTGAACAGAGAGGTTTTACAGCACTGTCTCATCAAGTAAAAGAGATAAGAAAATGATTACATTCTCTGTTAGTAACTACTCATTGGATGAGAGACAGTGTTGGAGAGGTGCTGACCACGGTGAAAATACGAGTGTAAAGGTAAAATAGTCGCGTTGAGGAGTAACTTAAAAAGTTGTGATAACAAGTACATGACAACTTGAGTATCTGGCGCCAATGATTTATAATCTTTAGAGTAGAGACAGAGCAGGCAGCCAGGTGTTGTTTCACAGACTGGTGCAACCAGTGTGGTGGCATTTTATTTTCCCAAACAAAGTGATAAAAATCAGGAAGAGGCCGCAGCACGTCTTTACTTCAAATAAGACAGAAGACAGTGCGAGGATGGCATTTCTGCCAGCGATACTTCAATGCTAGATTAAATACAAAGAGAGAGAGAGTAGAGCAGCCTTTAGTCACATATTCACATGGGCATCATATGACAAAAAATGCCTCTCCAGTTCTCTTGTTTGTAGATGAAACATGCTGAGGGGTGAAGCTTCCCTCCAGTGAACCAGCATGCATCACGTGCCTCCTCCGTCTCATGTGATGAGTTATTCCTGCACCTGATGCCGGCCATCGGTGCAACAACTCTGCTCTCATCACAGCTGGTTCTAGCTATGAGCCACATCATCATTATGCATGCTAAGTGTATGATAACTTGAGCCCAGAGCAGACAACAAAACACAGACATAGGGGAGTCTCATGGAGACGGTGTTGATCCGACGCGTCCAGAATGAAAACCTTTCAAACCGGGCCAGCCTGAGCTGGGTCTATTCAGCATATGAGCTTAGAATAGCCATAAAATGTTTCCAGAATCAAACAAACACCCAGCAACAAATCCAATTTGGCCGCTGTCGAAGCGACAACAATCCAATTTGCATTCTTTCTCGTCAACACTGAACTTGGCGAACTCGAGTTGTCTCTGTGTTTGTGTTGTAGACTCGTGTAAAATGCTTTCACCGTGAAGTGCTTTCCTTCGCACTCTGCTCTCTCTGCTACAAACATACATTCAATAACAAGTGCTGGCCTGCTCCTGCAGTTGCACTTAGGTGACGTCTCCTTCCCTCGTGCACATCAGGCCTCCTCACACACACAAACACGTTCTCACAGACTGCACACTCAGAGAAGAGATTTCCAGCAAGTCTTCAACAGGACAGGACAGGACGGGAAGCGCCCCACCTATCATAGCAGGAGGCCCGGGATGGGAACGTCAATGCCAGTAAACCTTACACCTTGAAAGATGATAAGCACAGAGAGGACGGCACAGCGGTGGCGCAGGGAGAACGGCTCATAGGGGTCACTGTGCTGTCCAGACCAATCACACTGTTAATTGTATGAGGCCCCAGTGATTTAGTACAAGTAATTAAAATCACTCCTGACATAAGCGATGAGAACAAATTTAACTGATGGAAGTGTTTTTACTGTATTGCAGTAATACTGTAGTTACGGACAAAGTCACGGGTATATCTCTTTAGGGCTGTCAATTGATTAAAAATATTTAATCGCGATTAATCACATGTTTGTACATAGTTAATCGTGATTTATCGCAAATTAATAGCACATTTTTTATCTGTTCAAAATGTACCTTAAAGGGAGATTTGTCAAGTATTTAATACTCTTATCAACATGGGAGTGGACAAATATGCTGCTTTATGCAAATGTATGTATATATTTATTATTGTAAATCAATTAACAACACAAAACAATGACAAATTGTCCAGAAACCCTCACAGGTACTGCATTTAGCAGCTTCTGGACAAGCTAGTATGACCTGGTTGGTACCAATGGATTCCTTAGGTTTTCTAGTGAGGCTTTCTGATGCAAGTATCTTCACTCTAGCTTTAAAACTGATCCCGCTACAACCTCCGAAAGACTGAATAGCATCCGAGGTTAATTAAAAATCGCAAGTTGCGTTAAAGAAATTAGTGGCATTAAAATGAATTTGCGTTAACACGTTATTATCGCGTTAACTTTGACAGCCCTAATCTCAACGGATTTTAGTAGAGACTACAGTCAGAATAAATGCATAAAATTGAGCTCTTATTATCTCATTCCACCTGCTCTTGAGGGGATATCAATCCAATAATCGTCTACCTATTTTACTGGCTATTTCTATGCTGAAGTCTTTAGGTGCAAATCAAATTCCGTGCACATATGCCTGTCACCTTGGAATAGGTGACGGTGAGGTTAAAACTAATTTCAAGGTGAAAATGTACTGAGGTCAGTAATGTTTTGCACACTTGGGAACATTAAAGAGATGAAAAAGGCTGATTTCTTATCAGCTTCTATCACAGATCTGTGTCTACATACCCATGAGTCATTGATATCCACAAAACAATCTGGCCTGCTGCTTTGGGAGGATTCATCTATGAGAAAATGCTCTTATTTGTTGTGTTGGTGACAATGTTGCTTCTCTCGGGGGAAGAATCCTTGGAGACGAGATGGATTATTAGTTAGTTAGGTATAAGTCTCTGTCAGCTCGCAGCTCAAGTGGAAAACGTGCAGTCAGTGGAAAAAGCTTTCTGCATGGGTGAGACAAAAGGTTGTGAGCCGAAGAAGCCGTGACGTTAACTCGATGAGCTCAGGAGAAAATTGACACGGGAGATAAAACGGCGACTGTGCAGGTGAAGACGGCGGTGCTGTGAGTTCGACTATAGCCTAACGTTAGCTCTTTACTTCTGGGGATTGCATTTACAATTAAAAAAATCATAAAAGTGGTGTTCGTTTGTGAAGATTATCTTGCTGAACAAAACGTGCAAGTATCATAAACGTTTGTTTGCCACAGAGCTTATTTTCTGCAATAATCCAAAACCCAATGGAAAAATCTCACTGGCTTTTTTGTTGAGGGAACCAGGGCGATGCTAACTTCCTGGTTGGCCTACAAAAATACATCCCTGCACCACTCTATACACAGCCCTAATAGGCTAAATGGGGTTTTACAATTCTGAACAACAATTCAACTACTATTTAACTCTACGTTTTGCGTATCACACATATCACTAAAATTACAAAACATGAAGACCAAAACAGAAAACTATGAAAAGAAGAATCAGGAGGACACAGACTAAAAGAGAGACAGAAAGACAAAGTGAGACAGAGGGTATGAGACAAAGAGAGTAAAGCTGTCTGACCTGACCCACTTCAAATCCTTTCTGGACTGAAATCTATTCACTGTGAAATAACAGGACGGGCAGTTCAGACACACAACCTACAGGAGGCGGTTGAGACAGCGTCCGATTTGCAGACAGAGAGACACTGATTGACTTTTTAAGCATGACTGAGCACCTTTCACCTCCTTCAGAATGGGCACCAAATCGAAGTTGGTCAGCCAAGGTCTTAAATTAACCTTCTGGCTCAACTGCCAAAGGGCTTCAAGTTTTAATTTAGAATTTACTCACTTACATAAAAGATGATTGGACTAGTCAAAAATAGTGTAGAGGCTACCTCTCTGTGCAGAACTGCATTAACAGGAGTCTGTTTGATACGAGCCCACTGGAAATAAATGTGTTTGTCCGCTTTGACAAAGTCTTAAAAAGGACAAAGACCAGAAACAGAATATAACCAATGTATTGAAATGTTATTATCTCAAAAGGCCATCAGCATTGACTGCTCCTGGTTTGAGTTTTCTCATCTTGTGTTTTTCTTTAGTGCTGACCACAATAACAGAACATAAATGATCATCTTTGGACATATTTTATACAGAATTTCTTCCCAATCTCTTGCCCACAGGCTCTCTGTGTGCCAACCTCAAATCTGTTTAGCACTAAAACCCCACAAATTATGTTTGCTAAATTTATCTCATCTAAAATTGCAGCGGCCAAAGCTTTGAATTTTGACAGATGCCTCTATTGTGGGTAGTCTCAAAGCACCCAGGAAATGTCAGTTTCACAATAGCAGTTTGAAATGGACAATACAACACAAATGGATGTATTTATTACTTAGAAGCAGATGTTCTTTCTGCATTTAGCCTGAGTAAGACAAATGGGACTACTTGCAGAAAGGATGGAAAAGTAATTCCGCCCTGTAAAAAGCACATTTCAAATTAATGCCCGATTAGGATATTGAATCATTCAGATTAGGGCTGTCAAAGTTAACGCGATAATATCGCATTTGTTTTAACGCCACTAATTTCTTTAACACATTAATGCAACTTGCAACTTTAAGGTTGTAGCGGGGGGTTTTAAAGCTAGAGTGAAGATCCTGGCATCATATGAAACTAGAAAACCTAAGGAATTAATTTGTATCAACCATGTCATACTAGCTGGTTGAGAAGGAGGCTAAATAACACTCCAAACTTGCGCTAATTTATTTAGCAAGGAAAAACTGCCATGGCTATTTTCAAAGGGGTCCCTTGACCTCTGACCTCAAGATATGTAACTGTAAATTGGTTCTATGGGTACCCACGAGTCTCCCCTTTACAGACGTGCCCACTTTATGATAATCACATGCAGTTTGGGGCAAGTCATAGTCAAGTCAGCACACTGACACACTGACAGCTGTTGTTGGGCTTGAGTTTGCCATGTTGTGATTTGAGCATATTTTTTTATGCTAAATGCAGTACCTGTGAGGGTTTCTGGACAATATCTGTCATAGTTTTGTGTTGTCAATTGATTTGCAATAATAAATATATACATACATTTGCATAAAGCAGTATATTTGCCCACTCCCATGTTGATGAGAGTATAAAATAAATGACAAATCTCCCTTTAAGGTACATTTTGAACAGATAAAAAACGTGCGATTAATCACGAGAAACTATGGACAATCATGTGATTAATCGTGATTAAATATTTTAATTGATTGACAGCTCTAATTCAGAAACTTGCTATATAGAGATTGTAGATGTACGATTTAACTGACCAGTGAAGAATGAAGAATTAGGTTTTGATGTTTCTGGTCAGCCTGCATACAGTGCGACACAAACTACACTTTCCAGAAATCATTGAATGCATAGGCGACCATTGAACTTGATTGATTATGTGACAAATCCCACCCCGTCCCAACCTCTGCCTCTCCTCCCCCAGAGCAATAGCAGCACTGACACTAATCTCCTCTACACCCACCCTGACCTCTGACCTGCACATAACGCAAAAACAATAAGTGCCACTTATGGTTATCATCTTATATTGGAAAGGTGTAGGCATACACTTAATGACACTCATATTAGCAACCAGGTTATGGGGGATTCAGATAGTAAATTCTTTTCTACATTTCATTTCAACTCAACAAGTTTCATTTGTTAAATCGAGTTTCGCAAACACATAAAAACTCACTTTCATCTAGATTCATAACAGCCTTATGAAATTCCCCTACCAAATGTGGTAAAAGAAAACAAATTAAAGGGGACCTATTATGTTTTCGTGCTTTTTCCCTTTCCTTTAGTTTTTTGTGCATGTAAAAGGTCTGCAAAGTTACAAAGCCCAAAGTCCACACCAAAGGGAGTTACTCTCCCACACAGAAACACTGCTCCTGAAAACGCCTTGCTTGAAGTCCCACCTTTTCTTCTGTAACGTGGTGATGTCACCAAGTAATACAATTTGCCTAGCGGCTAGTTTGGCACACCCTCAAACAAAGCTAGCTAGAGCAAAGCTGGAGCGCAGTCCAAAAAGTTAGGTTTGGCTGACCAATCACAACCGAGGGCTAGCTGGCCAATCAGAGCAGACGGGAGGGATTGGGGCGCAGGAGCTCAAAAAAGCGTTTCAGAAAGAGGGTGAAATGAGGTGCTGCAGCACAGCCGGTATGAGAAAAGTAAAGTGTTTTTTGAACATTAAATCAAAATACAAGTATGAACCTGAAAATACGCATAATAGTTCCTCTTTAATATTAGTCTTAAATCTAATATTTGTGTTTTAAATGGGGGAATTATTTGAGTTGTAGTGATCAGCAACGGCAGTTCATACTCCCATAACTGCGTATTTACTGCTGCATCACCTTGTGCTAGGTAAGCAGATATAATAACCCCAACATATGGGCTATGTGGGCCAGAGCGCTTGGAGAAAAAAAAGCCCTAATCAAGCAGTAACTACAGTACTCCTCTTCTTCTGAGTCAGATATGAGCTCAGACTTAAAATCCTTCTAATATGGTAGAATTCTCACTATAAACTCGGGCTCTGTATTGGCAAGAATGTGGTGATACGATACGTATCATGATACAGGGGTTATTATTCAATAGCAATATACTGTATTGCAATATATTGCGATACTGTAAGCAGAGTGATATATTGCAATTTTTTAATCAAATTTTAGGAAAACTGTCATATAAAGAATACACCACCATATGCATAAAATCTGAGTAAGTAAGTGTACTTTTTTATGCAATCAGAACAGTGGGATCTGAATTTGCATTTATCACAGTCCCTGTTACATTCAGCATCATAGCACTACTTTGAGAGGGCACATACACTGAGAGGGTGCATATCTTTGAGTTAATCTTTGTATGTAAAATATTAATTAAAAATGTTTTTGAGAATACAGTATACACAAAATGTAATACTGTATCGCAATACTCAATATTTTCTATACTTCTTACACCCCAACAAAAAACATATAGTTATATTAAGTCTCTGAGAGGATCCTTCCTCTGTTTGATGGTGATCTCACTGCATACATATGGCTCTCAATGGCACACTTTGAGACTGCACCGTCCTTCGCACAGAGGCCACTTTTAAACCTTTTATATCCCCAAACGATAAATTGTGACTGTTCATCCAGCGAAATAAAAGCTTCTTCTTCCTCTGATTCTTTAAGGGTTTCACAGGAGCTAATGAGAAGCTGTGCTGCTGCTACTTGGACGCGTCCCTGTCGCCTCCATTCCTGCACAGAGCCCATGGTGACCACACGTCTCCCTCAAGCTCGCTGCTCCCCCACTGCCAACTCCATAGTCTCACAGACAACAAAACAGTACCGCAGCCACAACTCTCCACTCCGCTTTCTCAAGGTTTTGTTTACACAGAAAAACAGAAATCTACAACATTTGAATACGTCTCCCTTTCGTTGTTGTTTTATCTGGTCTACTATAAGTGTGTGAATATTGCTGTTGGACAATACTGTCCGTAAAAGCTTTATTTCCCCCCAAGTAAAGACATAAACACCAAAAGGGAAGTCAAGAACAATTACTTAGTGATGGACATTTACATCCCCCCACTAGCAGCATGCCAGGTTTGGCACAACTACACCAAGAACCCAGTTTACATTGCAGAGAGTACAATACTGGCTTTGTCCCTCCTCGACTCACACAGACAACTCTCTAAGGTCTTGTACAAGTACAAATCTGTCACAGAATGGGAGGGATGAAACCTGTCACTTCATACAACCTGATATCAATCTTTAGTTTGGCCAAATATTTAGTTAGTTGAAACTAAGCTTTGGTTTAATCATAATCCATAATAAAGAATAGTTCAGATTGCTCTGGCTGTGATGTTGTCAGCTCTTTAATGCTGACTGATTGTATTATGTAAACGCACTATAAAGATTCTAAATGTTGTTGTGACCTTGTTTTAGTCTTGCACAAGTCACAGACGGGGACTGAAACAAGCTACTGCAGTTAACTATTGACAGGAGGGGCCATGTGACCAGAGTATGAATGGAGGGAGGCTAGCTATTGCGCAATTGACACTCACTGTATGCATGTATGGGCATGGGTGTGTGTGTGTGTGTGTGTGTGTGTAGTCAAGGTGGGGAGAATGCTTGCATGTAAAAAACATGACCTGAGTGAAATATGGATTTCTTTTCTTAACACTAGAAAGAAAAAGAGTAAACTTACATGCCTGCTTGTAATTCATGCTTTCACAACACCTTCATCAGCAGAGTTCCTCAAACTGATATTGCTCCAATGCTGCCAAGCTTTGCCAAACTAGGTTATTGCAAACTGTAAACAGTGCAGCAGCATAAACAGGTATAACAGCCACTGTACTGTACGACGTCAAGCTTGATGACAACAACAGCTGTCAGTGTGTCAGTGTGCTGACATAACTATGACTTGCCACAAACTGCATGTGATTATCATAAAGTGGGCATGTCTGTAAAGGGGAGACTCGTGGAGTACCCATAGACTCCATTTTCATTAACATATCTGGAGGTCAGAGGTCAAGGGACCCGTTTGAAAATGGCCATGCCAGTTTTTCCTCGCCAAAATTTAGCGTAAGTGGAGCGTTATGTAACCTCCTTTGGGACAAGCTAGTATGACATGGTTGGTACCAACGGATTTCTTAGGTTTTCTAGTTTCATATGAAGCCAGGCTCTTCACTCTAGTTTTTAAAGTGAGACCGCTACAACTTCCGAAATATCGATTGCGTCAATGTGTTAAAGAAACTAATGACATGAAAACAAATTTATGTTAAGGTGTTATTATCGCGTTAACTTTGACCTCCCTGAAGAAAAGTAAAAATGTAACCTGTGATGTATTATTCACAGTACTGAATACACACATGGATGTACTTGGGTGACATTCTACAGAACAAAACTCTGCTTTAAGAGAAACACATTAGCTGTCTATATGCAGCCCAGTGCTGGAAGCTGGGACAAATGTGGAGTAAGGCTTAATTATTGGCTGACAAGATAAGCAAGGTGCAGTGCCTTATGGCTTATCGTTGGGCAAGAGTTAGCGGGGTAGGGCCACTGACATCTGCCTTGGCTTCTGCCTTCCAGTCGATACTCCCAGTAATTAATTCATTTTTAATTACAGCCATAAATAGTTTAATATGCGGATGACAAATTCACATGCAGTTCAAACATAATCACCGCTGGCACTAATTACTTTCAGAGTATTCACTAGTCATGATGAGAGTAGGATTTAAATAATGACTGGACCTGTCTTTTATTATGATAGTGGGTGTGATTTAAAGGTAGGGTTGGTAGTGCTGTTCAAATACCTTTTTTGTTATATTTGTTGAAATTCTCATTACATCCCGACAGCGATGAATAAATCAAATGCTCTGACAAAAAAAGTAAAAAAATATGGTATCTCTGGCTGTCGCTGGACTGTAATAAACCCGTGAGCTGTGAGTACTAACAATAGCCATGTTTGTTGTTTACGTTCATTATATGTTTTTATTACACGGCGGTGTTGAATACTCAAATCTGATTGGTCAATCACGGCGTTCTGCGGTCTGTAATTTCTGTATAACAGACCGTTGCTATGTATAGCAGACCGTTGCTATCTATAGCAGACCGTTGCTATGAGCGCAGTTCAGATGTCGGACTCTGGCGGACGGTTTTTGTGTCAAAATATTGATTTCTTCAGTAAGTAGCCGTGTATTTAGCGGGATAATATACAGCCAGTAGGTCATTGTTGTGAAAGAATCCCCTTCAGGGCGATGAGAGACCGGCATCGCCCTGTCGGGGATTCTTTCACAACAATGACCGGCTCGCTGTACATTATCCCTTACATGTTCACTATGATAATTTTGGGGGAGTGGCTTTGGACGGAGGCCTGAAGGGACGGACTGTCAGTGTTGCTGACTTGGCGACTTTCTCGCTAGATTTAGGGACTTTTGGAGCTAGTGCTGCTAGCTGCTTTCATTGGAAAAGAGTTGGCGACACTGGGCTGGGTTTTTCAGTCGGATCATTTTTTTTAATCTAGCGTGCTCTTGCTAGTTTGTCAGCATTACCGACCCTACCTTTAAGCTCTCTGTTACACAGCTAATTGAGCACTGACCTCAAAAATGTGAAAATGTGATGTGTATCGGATAATATTTGTTCCAAACCAATCAGAAATTAATATTGCTATACAAAGACTAGATGGGGAAAATTAAATAAAATATAAAGTATATCAATAGAACAGTTTGTAAGCTGAGATTTACATGGGTTGGGTTGTTCTAAATTGATTTTCTAAAATATATTCATGGCTATATAAAAGGTAGAAATGTGGCACATCCTTATACACTCTAAATAGACAACACTTTATTTACAGTGTCCCAAAAGCCCTGGCACCATGGGCATCCACTGACACCGCAACTACGGTGAGGTAATTTGACTCTACCTGAACAGACAGTTTATTATTGTACCACTGGCAGTAGATGAAGGATGACAGGGTGACCTACTAGTTACTGTCCCACATAATAGTCAGTTGTAAGCAGGTATCTCCTTTGCTGAAGTGTCATTTGGCAAGACAACCTGAATCCCTGCCAGCTCTGTGAATGCTGCTGCTGCTGCTGCTGACCCTTTGAACCTCTGACCTCTGACCTCACTGGAGAAGGTCAACCAAAAGAAAGTGTATTTTCCAGCAAGGATTAATAATAGAGATTATAACAGATTAGGGGGTGGTGGGATATGCAGAGTGATGCTGGTTTAGGAGCATCACATTTGTTGGGTTGTATTGTATGCCAATCCGGGGTACAATAATATCCCTGTAATATTAATATGGGAAATCGGTAAGATTCAAGATTCCAGATGTTTATTGTCACGCCGGTTATACAGGTACAATCGTGTGAAATACTTTTTGCTGGGAAGCTCCATTAAGAAAAGAAACAGTAGGATAAGTAGCAAAGAATAACATAATAAAATAAAGTAAAAATAAAATAAAAATAATAGTGTATTTATAATAATATACAGTATAATAATAATAATAATAATAATAAAGGAAATATTGGCGTATGCTAAATATATACAAGTATTGCAGAGGCATTGTTGTTTTTTATATTGCACAGAGGTATGTATTGAAGTACTGCACTTATTTACTGGTAACAATAGTAAGTGCAATACTATTGTTACAGGTTATTTACTGGTAACAATAGCTAGTCGGGATTTAGCTATGGTTTATACCTCTTATGAAGCCACAGTTCCAGTAGTTTATAGTTATTTTGGATTAAACATGAGTCAAATATGTTACCCTTGTAAAACTATTGGGATTAATGGGGTAGGTCCGCTGTCCAGCTGGCGTCTATAGGAGCCGGCTGTCAATCACTCGCGAACTCCGACCAAAACGGTCAAACTAGGCAGAGCTGATCAAATATGAATCAATATTCTGTTACTGTAATGACTATTTCTCTCCTCAGATGTTCTCAGAATCATCTCGTAGTTACTGTTTAGCTGTAAAATGAGAAAGTTTGTGATACAGCCGCCATTGTAAAATCTGTTGAAGGAAGCCAAGTTCTGGTCACATGACCGGAGCACAGCCAATAGGAACGCTCTCTCTCTCTGAAATCACCTGTGATTGATCAAAATCTGCCGTCACGGGCTAGATTTTTTTCTAAACCCTGAAAACAGAGACATGAGGAGGAGCAGAAGTCTAGTTTTACTCTCAGAACACTTTAATTACAATATGCGGAAAGGTTATTATGGAATTTTTGCCAAATTATGCCAAAAAATTGTCGCCTACTGCCGCTTTAACTATGATTTATACCTCTTATGAAGCCACAGTTCCTATAGTTTATAGTTAAATTGGATTAAACATGAGTCAAATATGTCACCCTTGTAAAAACTATTAGGATTAATGGGGTACTTTCTCTTTAATTAAATGGGTAAATGTTACCTAACGTTAACGCAACATCATGTCTAACAAAAGCTCCAACGGCTGCGTTACCAACGGCTAACGGCTGCGTTACCTAAGTTACGGCTAACGGCTTTAACGGTCGGGGCCAAAGGTTTCTAGCTGAAGTTGTAAAAGCTAACGTTAGCTAACAGTTAACGACAGTTTGTTGTTGCTCTAAACAGAGCTAGCTTCTCCCTACTATTTAATTATATTAAAATAAAAAATACCCACCTCTATTTTGTCGACATTCCTGGCACAGCCGACCACCCTCATGCCCTGCTGGACCAGCGCCCGGGCTACAGCCGCTCCGATGCCCACCGAGGCTCCGGTCACCAGGGCCACTCTGCCTTTCCACCGCTCCATCTCACTGTCTAACACCGGGTACTGTACACGAAACACCGGGCTGCTCCTCTAGCTCAAGCTGTCACCGTTGTGTTCAAATGGAGGGATGATGCAGCGGTTTACAACCTCCTCAGTCTTGTCCAGCATCCAGGTTACAGCGGCGGGCAGCAGTGTGCCTGAGCCCGGATCCACACGCGTTCCTCTGGATGAAATATGAAGAGCTCCGTGCTGGCGTGAGTAAATGTTTGGTTCACATCACCTCCCACTTTCTTTTTTTGAAGCCTGAAGTGCTCTCAGTGTGTGTGGTTATCTTCCGCCACCTGCTGGGGGAAACAACACAACAGGTGATGCCTTCAAGTGTTCCCCGTAATCATTAAAGTGGCAGTAGGCAACAATTTTTTTAGCATAATTTGGCAAAAAATTCCATAATAACCTTTCAGCATATTAGAGAGATGATAGTACTACATTTATAGTACTAATCTACACCAGAGAAATAAAAAACATATTCCTCATATGTTTAGTCAGTTTGATAATAAAGCAGCTAACAAAGCCTATATTTTGTAACTATTCAGAAATTACAAAGCCTCTTTAGTTTAATATTATTACTACAGTGCAGACTGGAAGTCCAGTTTCCTTTGCAGGGACTAAAGCCGGTCCCAGACTACGTCCAACTTCAATGTATATATTCATTTAACAATGTTCTAAATTCAGGACTAGGTTACTACCAGTCCTATTGGCTCTGTTTGTATTGTTTAACAGTAAAGGCCAGGAAAAACTTGCTCACAGGATAAGAACTCTAGTATTTATCTATCTCCTAAAATCAAAATATACATGAAACTTGTAAGGTCAAGAAAAAAACAACAAATATATAATGCATATTAATAAATATTTTTTATTTAGTAAATTTTGCACATTGCTCTCTTAACATCACACCCAAATCCTTATTACAAATGGATGTTTATTCTCTGTAAAATCTTCATATTTAGAATTTCTGTACACATTTAATGGTACAACCTTTTCCACTACATTGAAGTGTCACCAAATAGAAAAAAAAAAACATGAAATAAGACTCCTAAAATGTATCCCTAATGTCACAGCTTACGACGCATGATTACTGATTCCACTGTGCTCTTACCCAACAACCCCTACAGAAGACCAACAAACAGCTAGCCTTGGTCAAAGAGAACAATTACAGGTGAGAAAGTGGCCAAGAAATTAGATGGAAAAGTGTGTTGGTGTAGTGCAAAAGAAAGAAAGACAGAGATGATCAACAGAATCACATTTACTTTAAAGGAGAAACGACTGAACAAGACATCAAATGCACTTCAGAATTGTATCTTTTCTAAAGATGTTGCAGCAGTGGTCACAAGTGTTTTTCCCCGGGAAGATGCCATTAATGCAGTTAGTTGACACTGGTGGTAGTAAACCACTTTCCACAGACTGGCTTACTACGCTCAGTGGCACGGCAGTAGTTGGTGAACTTCTCTTTCAGGAGCTCTCGGTACTGGTGGCGGTTGTTGTAGAAGGACTGGTTTCTTTGCAAAAATGCCTGGATTTCATCCTTTGTCAGACAATTCTCTTCATCTGAAGTCACTTCTGAATCATCCTGTATTAAGAACACAACCAGAACACAGTAAATCACATAAGAGCCAGTATCAATTCTGTGTATTAATTAAAAAAGTGAAATGTAGTTAAATATAAAGAATACAAGCCTATAGACCTTTCATACAGCAGACATTTTGTGCCAGTTCCAGGGCCTTGCCACTATGCATAATGGCTCAGTAGCATGGCAGAGCTATCATTAATGTTATTACTTGCAACCTACTGTAACAAGTCAAACTGTCTCCTGTGAGAAAGGTCTATTTTCGAGTTTCTTAAACTACATTCCTCACTGACCAGAAGTTCCATGAGACTTGCATTTGCCTCTGGAGGGCTCGCATCAAGGCTGAGGTTATTCTGATTTACTGTCCACGGTAACCGTAGTGCAATGCTGGCCAATGTACCGCCACACAAGGAGGAAAAGATTTCTTTGGTTCGGCAAGTGTGCGATGATGGTGGACTGTGGCCTGTTTCCCTGATCCCATCTGACGTACAATCTTCACCTTTTTGTCCCTGAGGAAAAGTGCATACTTTAATTGATACACAGCGTTAAATATTCTGCAAAGAGCATGTGAATTCTACATTTTGGTCTCTCACCTGATCGTTGCATAAACCCTTGCCCTTCCTTTTCTTCTTTTTACTCTTGCATTGAGTGTTTTCCACAGAGTTTGGCCAACACTCCACGCAGCTGTCTAATGCATCCTCCTCCTTGACTTCAGCACAGCGATGGGCATTTGAGTCATCTCCTGCAGAGGGTAAACAAAGACAAACTGTGAGAAAAAAAGACTCAAGACACTATAATGGATGTTTAAAAGACCCTGAAATGGTTCCTCGGCATCTTAGAGCAAACCAGACCTGCATCATCATGGTTGCATATTCCCTCAGAGCAGGCAATATCAGAACCTTCTCGCGATCCCGTCTCACTGCCCTCCATGCTTGAGGAGTAGCCGCAGTCACTACCATTGCTGTGGGGAGACAAATCTGGAGAAACACATGAAAAAAACATATATATACACGGGTTTAATGGTGGCAAAGGCAAAACTACCAACAAAGATAAGGCGGTTTGTAGCGGACAGAGGAGAAACCAGAAACGAGGGGAGCAACATCAACTGTACAACATCGTCTGACTGCCTACTTTTCACTACACTCAGTCTCACCAAAATAGCCATCACCGATGAGATAGCAAGATATATATGAAGGATACATGGCCCATTGGCATTGTTTCATTAGAGGGTTTTCAGGATAATGAGAGAACTGGATTTAAAAAACACTATAAAATTCCAAGTCACACCACAATTCAAGACAATGCAGTTGAACGACACCACACAAGAAAATATACAGACTATACTGGGAGGCGGGGCTTACAGTATATGGGTTGAGATTGAATTAATTCAAACGAATTACGTGTTGCTTTGAACTAGGGCTGAAATGATCCTCGAGTAACTCGAGTAACTTGATTATTAAAAGTCTTTTAAGAGACGCGTCTCATTTTCTCTTTTGTATATTTACTATTGATCCTTAATAAAGCAAAAGTACATCTGATTACTTGAGTAACCAATGGAATAATCAGTAGAATACTTGATTACTAAACTAATCAATAACTGCAGCCCTACTTTGAATTCGTTCGAACTTGACTGTTTGAAAAAGTGACAGCCTTGTCAGCCTGTGTGCATTTTTACCCTGTTTGCTGTCGTCTGGGCAGCTACAGGAAGTTCCTCCACTGGCGGCGACGCTCTGATCACATCCGGCCTCCTCCTCCTCCTCCTCCTTAATAAATAAATAAATAAATAAATACAGGCAAACAAGATGTGTAGCTGCAGATGAACACAGACTGTTGGTGGAGAATTACCTCATCGAGATTTTTCTCCTTGTCCTCTCCCTCCTGTTCAGATATGTCAAAGCCACACTTGTTTTTGCGGCGATTTTTTCGCTTTTGCCTCTTTTTCTCCTGCTTCAGCTCTTTGGCCCTCTCCTCCTCAGAGAGCTCCTCAACAAACTGCTCCAGCCGACTGATCCCCTGCATCTTCTCCACGGCCAGCTAGAGGCATGATAATAAATACATTATCACACAGCCATGATGCATTTATCATCCGATTAATATTATCTGATAAATCAGTCTGAAATTATACTAAACACACACTGGCTTAGAAGTTGTGTACCTCAAAACTTTTGCGTAGTGCATCAATTCCCAGATGGAACAATATCTGCCAGGTCTGCTCCTCTGCTCGCAGTTTCTGCCAGATCCTGTGCAGCCGCTCGTACAGGTGAATGCCGAGACAGGTCAGGACTTCTTCTTGTGCAATGTCAATGGTCTTGGCATGTCGCTCTCTGCGTCTTAAACAAAAACAATATCATCAACTGAATGTATAAATACATTGAAAAGAACATGGCGTGATAGAAAATGACTCAAATGAAACAGACTTTATCAATGGTAAAAGTGAGCTCTGTAGTGTTCACAGTTACTTACTCATAGCCTCCTGCAAACTCAGGCTCTGCCCGGCCAAGGAGGTGAGCGATGAAGTCAGTCTCGCAGCACACGTGGATGTGGCGTTCGTGGGGGCAGCAGCATAGTCCCTCATACAAGGCAGCACAATACCCCTTCTCTTTGCTGCAGTCCAGCTCCCCCACCAGGATGTTGTACGCCCTCAGCACTTTATTCTTACAGTCAGTGCAAAACCTGTGGACAAGAAAGTACTACGCAGTTAATCGAGTTCATTTTCATTAAAGGGTTACCTCGGTATTTTAAACCTGGACCCTATTTTCCCATGTTTTTGTGTTGAAGTGACAAATGGGTAAAACCACTTTTGAAATTGTTCCAGTATTGAGGGATAACTCTGTAACCTGCAGCCGCGAAACGAACAGCGAGGGCAAGTGAGCAGCGTCAATGTAATGCTATGTCCACTAAAAGTGCTTGTTTTAGCCACTGACAGGCTCAGATTGTAATAAAAGTGTCTGACAACATCATGGAAAGAATCCTACAAAGAAATCAAACATTTTTCTTACGTTTCACTTGATCCGGTCTGTTTGTTATTGTGTCCAAATTCCCGCTCAAGAAGAAGTCTCGTTTTGAAATCCGAATATCGGTATACTCTGGCTCAAATAAATATAGACGGCCATCGAATTCAAAGACCTCATCCACATTGTGGAAATCATCTAAATGTTTAGCCGTGACATTGAAAATCTTTTAGATACCACTAAGCTACGCTTTCTGTACTAAATTGTTGTCCCTATTAGCCAGTTAGACACAAAAACATGGGAGAATAGGGTACAGGTTGAAAAAATACCAAAGTTAAACTTCTTACACAAAGTTTAAAAGACAGAATAAAATGTTGGAAATAAAGGCTACGATTAGTCACACATTACCTGTGTTTACGCAAGTATGTCTCCAGTGTCTCTAAGAGACAAGCACTATCAATGAGGACCACTTCGTCCCTGCACTCCTGAGACATCAGCTCCCACACATCCATCCAGCTTCCCCTGTAGGCAAACATACAACTATTTTAGCTGGGTCATCACAATGCACATTCATCAGCTCTTAAACCTGCAAATATGGATTTTCTGGCAGTTCTGGTTTAGGTCTCTACGAACTGTTGAGGGAAATATCAGGCTCATGTTCTGTCTAATTTTACGTCTGGCAGTCAAAGCGCTCACCAACTTTTTAATTAAGGCGCATGTTTGTATATATCATTAACCATCCAGGGAAAAAAGAAACGAAACATAAAATGGTGCCCAGTGATGACTGGCCTAAAATGGAGACCTTCAGGAGGCTGGACAAAGAGCTGAACTCAGTCTTTTCCGGCTTGTGTCTATGTGACCGGGGACACAAACTGTCCAGAGGGAAAGAAGATGCTGAATATGTCGTCTTCTAGTGTGATCTTAAAACCTGCCACTCTCTCTGTGCCCCCTTCACTACAGTTGGATACAAGACAACTTAAACACACTGGTCCTGCCTGCTGGGACTATTCCACTCCTCAAATGCACACACTCAAATTAACACTAACATCCTGAATGTTGTTTAGAGAAAGAAACAACTGATACAACAGTTTGATGAGGAAAACAGATAAAAATGCTCATATTACTCACCCCAAAGGTTTAGGTTTGTGTGTGTCTAAGGAGTGTAACTGGCAGCGTTTGTTCTTTTTACTTTTTGGAATGGCATCAATCATGTCATTCAACTTTGACCTGTAAAAGAAAAAACAGTTTTGTTTTCAACAGTTAATAAAATACAACAGGGCAAGTTGTCCATTTGCTACATCTGACACTAAATAACAAGAAAATGACACCGTGTTTCAGTACCTAAGATAACTCAGTAGGTGCATAGTTTGAAGTTAATTTATTTAAACCCTTTTGTCACATCCATGTCTCAACAAACCCAGATGCTGCAGCACAGCCGGTATGAGAAAAGTAAAGTGTTCATTGAACATTAAAGCATGCAAACATGTTATAGTAGAAACTCCAAATAGTATGGAACTGAAAATAAGCATAATAGGTCCCCTTTAACTAACAAAAGTTCATATTCAATGAATAACCGTTATGTTTGGCTGTTCTCTTTTGATACATGGTATGATTGATCTGGCAGTGAAAATGAAAGAAACAAGCTTTTCTGTATCTTACCCGTGGACGTAGAAGAGGGTGTAGAGCTTCTTTACGTCTGCTAAACAGGCTTTGGTGACAGACAGCATGCCCGTGGGTTTCACTGTGAGGGGCTCCAGGGCTGGGTTCCCTGATTCCACTAAATGCGAGAAGAGGCGCTCCACGCTTCGCCTGCAGCCCACGCATGGCACCAGCTGAGATAATGCACTGTACACCTCTCTGGATGACACCATCAGGGCAACATTCAAGTCCTGTTGCTTCAACTTGGAGTGATACTAAAGGCCAAGGAATCATACGTCTGTTACTAATTTGTTGCCAAGTCACGTGAAGACAAACTACATACTTATCAGCTCCTGTGTACGGACAATTAAAACTACTCACCTCAGAGAATTGTTTCCAATGAGACGTGTTTATTTCTTGGCTGTCAACATCCATGACACTGTCAGAAAATTCCATCACCATCTGACAACAAGAGATAATATACAACAGTTATTGTACATTATAGAAATTCTCTAGACTTGTTTCAGCCATGCTGAGAATTTTCACAAGGCAAGATTGTCTTCTTACAGTTTAGGTTATAGTGCCACAAAAAATTCTCGACACTGATCGGCTGGCAGGTATTCATCATTTTCTTGAAACATACACTATAAACAGACACTTCTAACTCAGGTTTTTACCATTCTAAATGAATGTGCTCATTTTGCTGCAACTGTATGTCGCTATCAGTACTAAGACTTCAGTGCCTTTGTTTAGCTAGAGATCTTTGAGCTTATGTACACAATAGTTATGTATAACAATAACCAATAAAGTGTACATTGAGGTGTACAACTGTAATGTGTCTTGTAATAATAAATAAAACATGATTTTACTTTGCTATTATCAATATCACATCTACATCACCACAGCATGATAAGAATGTTAAACTGGTTGAACATTTTGTGACGACATTGCATAAAGCGTGTCATCTCGCATCCCTACACAGCAATAGAAATGTACTTCTTGTCTAAACCCTTAGCTGTCTTTAAAACTTAAAAAACTTAAACTTTATTAGAATCATAATATACATATAGGTACATACATGAAATTTGACATCTGCATTTAACCCATCCTTAGGAGCAGTGGGCTGCTGTAAAGCGCCCGGGGAACAACTTGGAGTTCAATGTTTTGCTCAAGGACACTTCGACATGCAGACAGTAGGAACCGGGGTTTGAACTGCAAATCTTGCAGTTAAAGGACGACCCACTCAACCCACTGAGCTAGAGCCACCTTGGTCCCTTTGAGTCCCTCAAACAGGTTGGGACTTCACATTTTGATAATAATCAGTGCTTGGTAATAACTGAGCCTTTACTTCTGGACATTGAATCAGTTAGAGAACTTATGTGGCGTGCTAACACCTGACCCAAAGAGGCTTATGACTGAGTTAGCTAGCCACTTTACACCTGTGGTCTTCAAAAACATTCTCCTTGTGGTCATATACAGGGTTGACAATTGTTGGTATGTTGTGTGATGCAGTGGCTTGGAGCCCAAGACAAATTTCCCTGCAGGACCATAATGTACTGTATATCTTATCTTAAATTAGTAAAATATGCAAATGGATGTTAGATTAGCTTCACGCACCAGCCCCCCAAAAAACAATGGTAATCTATTGAGTCGCTGTGACATTTTGGAATCCATCAGCTTCAGTGGCAGGTGGACAAAAGTTAATTTCCAACCCTGGTCATATAAATGGGAAAGCTTACTAACCGTGAGAGTATCATCGATATACAGGGGAATCTGTCTGGCCAGAAATGGGTAGTCCTCTTCCCCTTCCCTGCAAACTGCTACCAGACGTGCCATGGCTTCTTCCAGTTGGGCTGTGTGGTGCAGCTCGACTGCAGGAGACACACAGGAGACATCAGCACAGGCAAGCTAATGCTAATCTGCTGCAGGTCATTGAGAGCTAACTGCAACATCACCTTGTCACTGTAAGCTATTTTACACACTAACAGGAAATAAAACACGGTACAAAATGCCAACCATTTACTGACGTTGATAACATCAATCAGGACCAGAACCTCACGCCACATGAACAGTTTTTCCCCCCATGGCAGTGGGAGCTCTCCAACAGCCCCTCTGCCCCCCTGTGACCGTGACTGTCTCTCTCTCTCTCTCTCTCTCACACACACACACACACACACAACTGCCCCCCCAATCTCTCTCTCTCACACACACACACACACACACACACACACACACACACACACACACACACACACACACACACACAACTCCCCCCCAATCTCTCTCTCTCTCTCTCTCCCTCCCTCTATCTCTCCCTCTCTCTCCCTCCCTCTATCTCTCTCTCTCTCCCTCTCTCTGTCCCTCTCCCTCTCTCTATCTCTCTCTCTCCCTCTCTCTATCTATCTCTCTCTCTATCTATCTATCTCTCTCCCTCTCTCTCTCTCCGTCTCCCTCTCTGTCTCTCCGTCTCTCTCTCTCCCTCTCTCTCCCTCCCTCTCTCTCTCTCTCTCTCTGTCTCCCTCCCTCTCTCTCTCTCTCCCTGTCTCCCTCCCTCTCTCCCTCCCTCTCTCTCTCTCTCTCTCTCCCCCTCTCTCCCTCCCTCTCTCTCTCTCTCTCTCTCTCTCTCTCTCTCTCTTCCGCCTCTCTCCCTCTCTCTCCCTCTCTCTCTCTCACACCATGGCCTCCCCTGACACTGACTCCTTCTCTCATATACACTCAATACCACCAGACTGTTTGCACACTGACAATAATTTGCACTAATTTTGCACATTTGTTATACTTTTATACTATGTTTAATTCTTGTGTATATATCATATTGTATATTTGTAGATTTCAATTTTTATTCTTATTTTATTCTAACACTTAATTATCCTACTTTTATTTTTACTGTTTTATTGCACCAACCCACCAAAGCAAATTCCATAGTGTAAACCTCATACACCTGGCAATAAACGAGTTTCTGATTCTGATTTAACGTTGCAAGAAGTGCACAGATTTGTCTTGACCCAGATGTAATCAGCTAAATTAACAAAATTGGGAAACGACAGCTAGGAGGGAGAAAGGCGTATGACCTTTTAGTTTGTAAACTCTGTGTGTAGCTGACATTATTGAAATGATGACTTCAGGTTTAATAACACTAAAGGTTATAACGCTGGGCAGGATGAAGCAGTGACCGGCGGCTAGCCTGTTAGCATTAGCCTGATAGCTTCATTTGAGGAAGCCGGTTAGTGTATTCTAAGCACAGCAGTTTCGATTACTAACGTTATATACTGTCGTTAACAATACCTTAACCTATAATAAATACACTGCGGTGCTTATATCGTGTGTCCACGCCCTGTCGATGCCGGCAAACTCGGCTAACTTACTAGTTAGCATCAAAGCTAACGTTAGCTTGAACACGGCTAATATAAAGTTGAACTGGTTTCTTAGCAACTGTCACGTTCTCTTTACTAACGGTTAAACCCTAATCCGTCACCTTGACAACATAAAGAGACATCTGACTAAAGTCTATTGTTGCGTTAACTTACCCGCTTCTGAAAGTTCTCCTTAAAAATAATAAACAAGTGCGACAGTGACAGTGAGGCTGCTGCTGCTGCTGCTGCTATGGTGGCGGAATCTTCATCACTGATTTGACCTTTGACCCTCTGCGCGTCGTTGCTGACGTCGTAATGCGTGTTGCCCCGGTGACGCCCGGTGTGGCCTCCAGGGGGCGCATCATTTATATTTGGAGAACGAAAAATATATACATATATATATATAATTTTAACACTACTGCTATCGCACATAATTTATTTATAATTTATTTATAATGCACATATTTATTTACCTTCTTTTACCCTTATAACATAATTTTACTAGTGTTCTTATCCCTTGGATATTTGTTATTCTTATTTATTGTATGCCCTGTCCTATTCTTATTTTATGTACTGTCTTTGTTAGAATCTGTGCTGCTGTGAAACTGCAATTTCCCCACGGGATAAATAAAGTGCTATCCTATCCTATCCTATCCTATCCTATTTATATATATATATATATATATATATATATATATATATATATATATATATATATATATATATATATATATATATATACATTGCTGCATTTTAAATGCTGTCTCCCTTTAATGAAAAGCTCAGATTCAATCATTCAATGAACCTGATGGAGAGGTGAATTGTCCCAAACAGACACGTTTCTCTTTGTTTTTCTGTTCAAATAAAGAAAATATGTCCACATGTCTTGAAGAATTATTATGGACACATTTTCAGGGAAAAGTGTCAATTTTCTCCATCAGGTTCATTGAATGACTGTAGAAAGAGTGTAAAAAGACTGGGTCCCGCTGTATTACTCAGGCTGCACCACAGCGTCTATTCACAGGCGCGATCCCACTACTGAGCGGCACGGGGGCTTTGGCCTGCTCCGTGTCCGACCTGGGCCGGTGCACCCCTCCTTAGACCACCTGGTGACCCCGGGCTCCCCCAGGAACACCATATCGATACCGAACTTAGTGCGGACACCCGATCGGCACAGTCCGCTGCAGCTCAGAGCTCCTGAGCTCAAACGGTCCGCCAGCCTCAGCCTCCCGGTAACATGGATTAAAGGCGCGCGCCACCGCACCCGGCAAGAGATCTCTTCATTCATTGAGGATTTGAGGTTTTACAAACGTTACGTCATCAGGGAAACACGCTCCAGCGACATCTAGTGATGAAAACAATAATGGTCTGTTGATGTCATATTCAGAATTTCTTCAAAGATTTAAGATACCAGTCACACCCAATGAATATGCTATTAATTTTGATGCAGTTCCCACAGGTTCTCTTATATTTTTTTAAGAATTGTAATCACACAGAAACTGACATTATTAGTTCTGAGCATATTTTTATTGGAGATATTAACATTCTGAATAAGCCATGCACTAACAGACACATTAGAGATGTTTTGAACTGTTACACCTCCTGCAGCGACGTTCTTTTGGTCGTCTATTATGATGGTGATTTACAGTGGAAAAAGGCTTGTTGTATTCTAAACAAATATTGTATCAATAATAAAGTGAAAGAAGTATCCTTCAAGATTTTACATAGAATTTACCCTGTTAAAGAAGTATTAGAAAGATTTAAAATAAATATAGGCTCCACATGTGTTTTATGCGATTCAGATCGAGAAACAATATTTCATTTGTTTTTTCACTGTAACATCACAACAGGATCACAATATAACATCACAGTTTCAAGTACAATCCAAAATACAATAAATACATATAACACAATAATAAATATGACAGACATAGTAAGACAAGAAGAGTTTTCTGCTGCAGTCTTGGCTCATTAAACTGTGTGTTGCAATATTTGATCATTATAGCTGCTGATCAAACTGAGCATGATCGTCTTATTTCATTATTCCATTTGATTTTACTTTAATTTACTGCTGACTATCTCAATTCAATTCAATTCCATTTATTGTCATTCTGCCAGGCAGAAAGAAAGTGTGTTTCCCAGGATCAGTGCAATACAATAATAAATACAAGTGCAATATAAATAATAAATAGCTGACACACAGTACTATATATAGTACAGAGAATGTGAGGTGACGTCGCAATTCTTGGGCGGAGCTTATGCTCCGTGATGTCATTAGTGACGTCATTGTCCTCTGAAACCGACTTTACTTTCTAGAGGTCGTTTCTGTCTCCTCACTCAGTCAGCTGGACGCCACTGTCAGGGCGCTGTCCACTGTCATGGTTACATTCATAGACATAAGCGCTATGTTTTTTTGACCCGTTTTAGCCAGCCACTGACGGTAACCTGGAGCCTACGTTCATCTCTTAGACTCCAGGCCACCACAGTGTTGATCAGTCTAACTGGCAGACACTTTGTTTAATTTCTCTCTCTCTCTGTTTAATATCAAATAAGCTGACACACAGAATATATCTGAATATTCTACTATGTGTCACAGCTTCATAACTGGTGGAATGGAACTAAGTGTTATGGAAGCAAAATGGCCCAAAATCTCAAAATTGACCAGTGCAAGAAAAATTATGTTTTTGCCTGAGGTGTCTCCACTTAAACACACAGTACATTCAGTTGAGTACATTTACTCAAAGTACTCATCAATGCTGAGATGTCAGAAGGGATTATTACCAGCAGTTCTCACATTACATCACAATTCTTATGTTCCGTGATGTCATGTGTGACTTCATTGGCCTCAGAAACCGAGCTTACAAGTAGAGAAACAATATTTCATTTGTTTTTTCACTGTAATCGTTCGACTTTATTTTGGACAGATATGCAAAATTTCATAAATAGAAAAAATAGTACTAATGTACAGATTAATGTATTTGATGTGATGCTATATTTTGTGTTTTATGGGATGGATAGCAACATTACCTTTATAATTCAGCTTCTGATTATACTTGGTAAATTCCACATCCACAAATGGAAATGGTCTGACTCCAAACAACCTGCTTTCGTGGGTTTCTTGTTGAACTCAAGCAGTATTGCACCTTACTGGAAAATGTCAAAAACCAAAAAGCTGTAAAGTCTCTCAATATTTTAAAGGAAGTACATTTTCTTGAACTCTGAAAAGACTTGAAATGAATGGACATTGAACTCCTCTGGCATTAAGGTTTTTTTTTTTTTTTTGTTTGTCTTGTTTGTTTTGTTTGTCTTGTTTGTTTTGTACTGTTTATTGTATTCCCTATACTTTTGTACTTGTCTTTTGTTGAAAATAAAGTTCTGAAAAAAAAAAAAAAAAGCACAGTGTGTGTGTTCCTGTGTTAAAGTAACTCTGTAGTTCAGAGATGGAAAGTAACTAAGTACATTTACTCAAGTAACGTTAAGTAGCATTTTGAGGTAGGCCTACTGTAGGCTACTTTACTTAAATATACAGTATAGGTCATATTATAAAAAAATCTACTTTACCATTCAGAGAGAAATACTGTACTTTTTACTTCCTTTATCTGACAGGTGGCTCTGCACCAGCACTTAGGTGTTTTCAACCCTGGCTGATTAGACCTGTAGTCAAGTGTGAACCCAGGTTATTTCACCCAACCTTATTTCATGGTATTTATGTGCATTAATTCAACCAGAAAAATACTTTCATGCACATCAATTCATGACACATAATCTGTCAAATGAGAGTAGAGACAGCCAGGTGATGTGATTCTGCCATACTATCCTTATTGAAAAAGTGCCTGTTATACTTCACACTGGACTAGATGTTTTATTTTGAAATGTTCATGCTCCACACAAGTTTAATGTGGACGTGCCCTGTCACAATAACAAGTTTTGAGTCCATTGAGGTCTTTGTGTACATATTTCTATGATACATATACCACTGTACATTGCACCTGCCTCTTTTATAGGCTCAGGCCTAAATGTCATAATTTGAAAATGGAGAAAAAGCTTCAAAAGCTTGAAACTCAGTGTGTGAAATCTAATAAAAATGGTTTTGCAAGAGAGAAACTAAGTTTCGAAGGCTTGCATGATGCTCGATAGGCTGAAAAAAAAGTTTCATATCTCAACAAACATTATTTCGTATTTCAGTTTTCCTTCTTCACAGCTGCAGCTCTCTTTATTACAGTGTTTCTCCAACATGTTTTCACAGTTTTGTCCAGGTTTGGAACCTTGTAAATGTTGATCTGAAAACTGGTGCGCATATGTTGGGAAAAAAAGTTCTGAAGCATTGAAACTTGAGTTTCGAAAGAGCAAATCTTTATTTTGAAAATGTGTGGATGTACATTTGCAGATTTCTTTTTCAGAGCTGAGATTATAACGTATTGCAGCTCTGGTTTGAAACTCTGAAAAAATTGATTATATATGTTGTCTGTGTTTATACATGGAAGATTTATTGTAGACATATTTTCTTTATTTGAACAGAATAACAAAGAGAAAAGTGTCTGTTTGGGACAATTCACCTCTCCATCAAGTTCACTGAATGATTGAAAGAAAAATACCCAGTCTTAAATCCTAGTAAGCTGATGTCAGTTCTATAGCAGTTAGGGCCGCCCCCTCTTAGTCCATGAGTCAACTAATCGGTCATTTTGGTCTTAGTCGACTAAGATTTCTTTAGTCGATTAGTCATTTTTTTAATGCTTTTTTAATGCTTTTTTCATGCTGAATGACTTATTTCCAAGAAACCTCAAGAAATGATTAGTCGTCAACTATTAAATTAATCGTCAACTGTTTTGAAAGCGATTGAGTTTGAGTAATTCTTTAAGAAAAAAAGTTTAAATTCTCTGCTTCCAGCTTCTTATATGTGAATATTTTCTGGTTTCTTTACTCCTCTATGACAGTAAACTGAATATTTTTAAGTTGTGGACAAAACAAGACAGTTGAGGACGCCATCTTGGGCTTTGGGAAACACTGATCGACTGATGAATAATGGACAGATTAATCCACAATGAAAGTAATCATTAGTTGCAGCCCTATAATCGACTAGTTGACAAAATCGTTGGAGTGTTGGTCGACTAAGAATATATTTGGTCGAGAACAGCACTAATAGTAGACCATTCCCATATAAGCAGAATGCATTATTTAGCAGCAACGACTGCTGAATGAATTTAAAAAAACATATAATTTAAGAATACTCTGTGTTTGGTTTCACACTATATTGTAGTCCAAGTCCTCACTTATTTGGAGACACCATTTTATCAAGAAAAGCACTTATTTACATAAATAAACATATGTACAATAGTATCTTGGGCATTACAAATCATATCTTCTTATAACATTTCATCCTCCCGGTGTTTTCAGTTGTTCAATGTCTGTCACTGCAGCCCCACAAAAACCCTTCAAAATTCACAAATGAACCTTGTAGTTCTATGAATGCAATTTTACCAGAATTTCACGTTAATTCCAAAAAGATGTAAAACATATATTACAAAGCAATTCATGAACATGTACGACAGCAAAACGCACACTGAAAATGAGCTGCTGCAGTCGAGTGTGTCCACCACTGAGTTGGTCAATCCCGTCATGACATTTGCGAGCAAGAAAAACAACAACTGATTCCTGCTGACAGCTTGAACCAGACAGTGTCTTTCCATCTTGGATGTCTTTTTCTCAGAGTCTGATTGTTTTTTATACACATTCCACGACGTGGGTACAAAGTGGCAGCCTGATGATCTTTTGGAAAACAGTAAAACCATGTCGGCTGTACCGAGACAGGACATAAAAAACAAAGACTGACCAACGCTCCAGAGGAAGAAAGGTAAATTAGCTAAGCGGCGAGACACCGGCTCCACGAGTGTCTGACATGCGAACAAAGCACTATAGAGGACAAAACTTCCCAAGAAGAGGTTGAAAAGTGTTTTGAGCCACTGTCTGACGTTGGATCTTGGCTGCATCACGTAGAGTCCAACCTGAACTCCTGCCATGTAGATGGCCACATAGCCCACCACAGAGAATATGCCCTCCTTGTTAGCATGCAGGAAGTCCTTCTCTCGGTCATTGTTGTGGATAATGAAAGCCTTCAGCTCTGATGTCTCCAGAGCGAGCTGATAAAATCCACTGATCAGAAGGGCAATGACCCACGACCGACTGGCTGGTAAAATGGCCAAAAGCAAAGAGGCCACGACTCTGACAATGGCGAGTGTGAAGAAAAAATTCCAGTGGACGCCGTATTCTGACACATGCTCATGGTAGCCGGATATCTTGAGGCTCACTAGCCTTCCCATACCAAGAACAACCAGAGGCCACACGGACAGGAGCTGCTTTGCGATGTGATTCATCTTGGATCCCGAGATGTTCTTCCCCCGCGCCTCTGGACAGACGATGGCGTTTGCAAAGACGTACGCTCCAACGCCAAAGTCCATAACCCCCGTCCCATAGGTCTCAGTTTTAGCATATCGCCTTGGGAAGACACTGAAGTCTACGGCAAGAATGCTGATGGCTGTTTTCACGTTCACCAAGCACTCGAAAGATAGTCACAAAGGGAACCTGGTTTGATTGAACGTGACTTTGGAGGAAGGCGCTGACGGTGTTTTGTCGGTTCCGAGCTGAACGACAGATGTAGCAAAACACACAAGCCGTCACAAAGGTCAGGCTCAGGATGACCTGGTGAAGAACGCTACTCAGGACGGTGCAGGACAGGACGAGGGGAAGGATCAGCACACAGAAGTCTAGAAGGAGGTGAGAAATCTGTGGAAAAGGCAGCGGAAGAGCCCCTTTGGCCTTATAGTAGAGGGTCAGAATCAGTCCTCTGATGATGAGACTTAGTGGGGAGAGAAATGAGCCCAGTGCCACCTCCTGCAGACTGGTCCCACTGAGATTACTGACAAAAGCTTCCTTCAGGTCCCTCTGAGACATGGCCCTGTAAAGATGAGAGAAACAGGACTGTAGTTAGAGACTAATAAATATGAACATATTCAATATACACTGGGAAATTAAACAACCTTTAGGACACTATGGCAGCATCCACAATGCATTTACAGGCCTATTAAAGCTGCAGTATGCGATATTGGCGCAAATATGATTTAAAAAAGTTATTTTTAGAAAACGGACGCTATAAAAAAAAAACCCATTTTCCTCTGTGTCCTACTGTGTCCTCCGGTGCTCCTAACGGCATCTGAAGGATTTCACTTACCGGAGGAAAACAAGGTCCGCTGCCAGCTGCAGTCTATGAGAGCCGGCTGCCAATCACTCGCGAACTCCGACCAAACGGTCAAACTAGGCAGCGCTGATCAGATATGAATCAATATTCTGTTACTGTAATGACTATTTCTCTCCTCAAATGTTTTCAGAATCATCTTATAGTTACTGTTTAGCTGTAAAATGAGAACGTTTGTGACGCCGCCGCCATTGTAAAATCTGTTGAAGGAAGCCAAGTTCTGGTCACATGACCGGAGCACAGCCAATAGGAACGCTCTCTCTCTCTCTGAAATGACCTGTGATTGGTCAAAATCTGCCGTCACGGGCTAGATTTTTCTAAAGCCTGAAAACAGAGACATGAGGAGGAGCAGAAGTCTAGTTTTCTCTCAGAACACTTGAATTACAATATGATGAAAGGTCATTATGGAATTTTTGCCAAATTATGCCAAAAACTGTTGCATACTGCCACTTTAATGTACTGAATTTCAGCTAAAGCAGTCTTTGTTTGTTGGCTTAACTATACAAAAGAACATTGCAAACAGTATGACCTTTCACTCTCTCAGATAGTATTTCACCAGCACCCACCACAGTCATTATTAAGTCATACAGTAGTTCTCTAATCTATACAACGACGTTTAATACGTTAGCAAAGCAGTTGTGTGTCTGGTTATCAGTAATTAACACGGATTTGACTCTGAAGCGTCGGTAATGCAGGTTCACAAAATACCTGTTTCACAGCAAACACTATTTACAGTTGCTTGAAGTCCCCGAGGTCTAACCTAACACATGAGATGCTCCTGTGCTTCCGCATTCGGCCCTATGACGCATTCAGGACAACTCGGATTTCTGGAAACTCCCAACCTA
The DNA here is from genome assembly GCA_916701645.2 of Sebastolobus alascanus. NCBI lineage: Eukaryota > Metazoa > Chordata > Actinopteri > Perciformes > Sebastidae > Sebastolobus > Sebastolobus alascanus. Next base: position 98,955 of record CAKAOJ020000344.1, on the reverse strand, counting down.
ACATGAGTTTCTAGCATAAAAATACGCTATTCTAAAAAAAATAGCACTCTATTAGACTAGCCTTATAATATATTACGAATAGGGCGCTCAAGGTGCTCTGGTTTACTATCTATTTCAGGCAACTTATAAATGCAGCATGACCATTAATGTTTCGGGTCCGCTGGGACCCTGAACGCATCGGGAAGCAGTAACATTCTAGAGCTCCTGTGCTTCCGCATGGATGTATTAAAAGACGGATTCAGGACAACTCGGATTTCTGGAAATTTCCAACCTAGCATGAGTTTCTAGCATAGGATAGGACAGGATAGCACTTTATTTATCCCGTGGGGAAATTGCAGTTTCACAGCAGCACAGATTCTAACAAAGACAGTACATAAAATAAGAATAGGACATAGCATACAATAAATAAGAATAACAAATATCCAAGGGATAAGAACACTAGTAAAATTATGTTATAAAGGTAAATAGAATGTAAATAAATATGTGCATTATAAATAAATAGAATGTAATAATAGAAATATGCTATCCTGAAAAATAGTACTCTATTAGACTAACCTTATAATACAATGCGAATAGGGCGCTCAAAGTGCTCTGGTTTACTATCAATTTCAGGCAACTGATACATGCAGCATGACCATTAATGTTTCGGTGTCAGATGGGACCCTGAACGCATCGGGAAGAGGGCGGGACTAAGGGTGTGATTGGGAGTTTAGGAGGCAGTCGGACAGACAGGCGGGCAGCAGACACGGGGAGTTGTCCTGAAGGAATTTTCTGACAGTAATGGAAAATATTGAGGTTCAGGACTGCAGCGTGGAATAACCTTAACTTATCTTAATTTGAATACAGGTCGTATTTCCTATCAAGGTGTTCGGTTGACTTTGCAGACAGGTAAAGGTGAACTCAATGAGTTCTGCCGACAACCGACGAGAAGGACACAGAAACGGAGGGGGAACGGTGAGTTGGGACACCCGTCAACAATATCTCTAAACTGGTGGTTTAGAGGTTTATATAAAATGTAAAAGTTAATGAGAAGGTAACTTGATAACTTGGAGTACATTTATCATCTGTGTATGTGACGTCACCGGTTCTCAGTTTTAATTGGTTGGTTGGTATTCAAACGCTGTTTTATGTGTTTTATGAAGCTGTGACCGAATAACAACCCCGTCATCTGACGATTAATGCGCCAGATGAAAATAGTCCCAATGCGTTAAATGATTAATTTGTGTATTTCTACCTTGCTTGAGAAAAGGTAACAATAACACTCAAGATATTTAGATAATGCCTTATATTGGAGTAGTTGCCAGTCTGCCAGTATATACTATTATTATATACTGCATTATACTATTACATTGCACTACTATATCATACATTATAATATACTTGCACTACTATATCATACATTATGATATACTTGCACTACTATATCATACATTATAATATACTTGCACTACCATATCATACATTATAATATACTTACACTACTATATCATACATTATAATATCCTCTGCTATATATTAATATACTCTGCTATATTGCACTACTATTTGCACTATTTGCACCATTGGCACACTGTCACTTCACTGCTGTACTTATGTTATCTTATTTTTATTTTATTTCACTTTATTCTATTTGATTATATCTTTTTAAAGGTGTATTGGTATTGGGACTTGTTGTCTAAGCTACAGGATGCCTAAATTTCCTTCGGGATCAATAAAGTATCTATCTATCTATCTATCTATCTATCTATCTATCTATCTATCTAAAAAACATTGACTAAATTGCCCGATTTTTGACTGGAGTATGGTGTGAGAACAGCAAAACAGGACCAGGGTTACTCAAACAGGTGTCACAAAACTTAACAAATCACCTTTTTAAGGCGTTTCTATATACGATGTTTGTATGTATTGTGTAATCAGATATTATTGGTGTAGCATTACGTATTATATTAATTATTTAATGTCATTAAGACTGTTTACATGGTTTAAATTGCCTCGGCTTGCAGAATGATGGGATCTAGGCTACCTGCTATTGGATTAAATGCGTCTGTACAAATTTAAATACCTGTTGACAGTGTTGTCAGGCGGGCTGCAGGTCCAGGCCATGTGATGTTGACAGGATAAAGCAGACTTCCCTTTGTCAGTCTGAGGTGATTATGACTGAATTAATTAAACATGACACATTGACCAAAGCGATTCAGATCAAGTAGCAATTGCCCCAGTAAGACTATGGACTATTTTAGGCCTCTAAAGTAAACTACAGTGTCAATGAAAATAGCATGTGATGTAGGAATACTTGATTTACATACAGTATGCAATCTGTATGATGTTCGACAGCTTTCTCAAAGCCAAGAATAAAAACTTGAACATTTGATTGCATAGAGATGTAATGTTTTTAAGCGCTTCATAGATGAAGAAAGTTTGACAGATTGTATGGACCCACAGCATGTTTGAAATTTTGATGCACAAAATAGGATATATTTTGCTGGATTGTTATGAGTGTAGAGCTCGGAAATATATCCTTATTTTGAAAATACTACCTTAGCGATCAGACTTGTTGTCATGATGACATCAGAGGTTTGGGCACAGCTGTCTGTTTCTGAGTGTTGTGCCCTACATTGGTGGGAATAACAAATACAATATGCATAAAAACATAATTCTCCTCTCCCTGGCTTTTTAATAGTCTTGCACTTTTCTGTCCGTAATGTTACAAATTTTCTTCATTCACTACCACCATGGGAATTTCCTTGGCATGACCTACAAGGTGTCAGCTCATATTTTAAACACAACATCCCATTTTGCCTCATTCCCATAGGTGAAGGGACTCGTCCAGAAAGTCCATTCTCCAGACCCGTCCTTAAATGATTCCCTGGAGGGAGAGATTCAGGCCTTCCTCGTTGATGAAGACCAACTCCACACTTATGACGACCTCACCAAAGTCAGCCCGGTGACCCCATCAACAGGTAACAAATGGGGCTATAATGTCACTCTACTCTAGAGTCTCCAAGTCACTTCATAAACATGATGCATCATGGGGCTCTCTGCTTCTAGTGCTTGCTGTTTCAGCTAAGTGGCATTTAAGTCTTTCCATTTATTATAAATTTGGGGATACCCCCTTCCACTTAATTTTAGTGGCACAAATCTTGACTGTTTGATATGTTGCCTCACCTTTGTCTTTATTTACAAAAACACAGCCAGTGTGTCACCTTGGATCGCAGCATTTGCTGTGTATTGTTTAACCACGTCAAGATAAAACGTACAGGGTCATTATTAAAAAAAAATACGAATGCATGAATGACTGCTGTGCTACCAAAATGCTGCAGTGTACACAGTGAGAGGGATCAAGTTTCACTCATGTGAGTGAACCAAGGGCATGATTTACTTTGCTGGCAGACACATGCATCCACAAAAACAATCGATATTGTATTCCTTATACATTTATAATACAGTAGGACCACAGGTAAATATGAAGCATAATATCTTAAAGTGTTTATCTGCAACAGTTTTGCATCAGCAGTCATCTTTACTCTCCTTTGTTTGTCTTGACATAAAAATGCAGTGTCATGTCAGAAAAGATCACAGTTTTTTCGTTTTACATTGTGAAGATTTTCATTTAAATCGTAGGTGTTGTTAGTTTCAGCTCAAGGGACAAATCATAACAGTAACAGCAGTTTATTATATATAGCAATTTTATTATAGATAAACATATCTTTGCCATTTTTAATGCTCCTGTCTTCTCTGGTGTTCTCTTGTTCCTGCCTCAGCTCATCATCATCGTTAAATATTTGCTTGTCTGTTTTTTCTGTTAATGCCTGATGTGATGATATTTAACATTTCCCTCCTGTAGTGCTGAAATGCCTGCAGGCCAGGTACAGCGTGAAGGTGTTTTACACCCATGCTGGCTGCACCTTGGTGGCTCTCAACCCCTTCCAGCCCATCCCAGACCTTTACTCTCTGGATGTGATGAAGGAGTATCACTGCGCTCCTCAGCCACAGGTATTTACAAAGTCACAGCTGGCTCTCACTCTAATTCAGCTAACGTATGTATATTTATCTATAGGGATTCTTTGTATGGGAAAGATGGATGGTGGGGCAATCTGGCATCTTAATAAGTGTGTATTTTTTTTTGCCAACAGGAGTTCAAACCACATATCTTTATTGTGGCGGAAGAAGCCTACAGGAATGTTCAGGGCCAGCTGGAGCCGGTGAACCAATCGTTGGTGGTCAGCGGTGAGAGCGGCGCAGGAAAGGTAGACCAACAGTTGCTTTTTTTACTTACAGTGCCACAGATTGGGGTATTGACCAATTTACAGTATACATATTAAGCTGATTATGCATTTATAAGCTGGCTGGTTTCAAGACTTTTAAGTCTTTGAGTGATTTATGCTCTGAATATTATTGCAGCATATCTGTCAGCAAAAAAGTGCTCATTATACCTACAGTTTTTGTTGGCCTGTGCTCAGTACAAGATCATAAGGGCAGTTTGGATGTGTTTATCTGTTGGGACTTCACTGATTGATGAAATACAAAAGCAGTTAATTGTCAGACCAGATAATTTGCTGCTCTGAATGCACGGAAAACTCCTCTGGCCCACAGGAAGCGGTGTGTCTTTTTACATTTTCAGCAGCACTAGTGATTTGTTTTGAATAAGCAGAAACTTTGCTGGTTCCAGCTTCTGAAATGTGAGAATGAAATCGTTATCGTTATAATCGAAAATAAAATAAAAATGAATAACACGGGTAGAGCTGAAATAATTGGTATATTAATTATTTGCCAATAATTTTGATATACGTGATTAATCATGTAAATCGTGTATCAAGTAAAATGCCAAACATTTCCTGTTACCTCTCAAAATGTGAGGAGTTGATGCTCTGAATACTGAATATCTTTGAGATTCAACAAACAATTTGAAGACGTCACATTTGGAACTCTGGGAACTTGTGATGGGCATTTTTTTCTGCTATTTTCTGACATTTTTAGACTAAACTATTCATCATAAATATAGTCAAGTGATTAATTGATGAGGAAAATTATCGTTAGGCCCTAAACAGAGGTGATGGCTGTAAATTGGGTCACAGCATCAGTAGAAAGAATCTTTAGAGGACCTGTGATTTGTTTCTTTATAGACATGGACGTCCCGTTGCTTGATGAAATACTACGCGACTGTGGCGGCCTCCTCCTCTGTGGTGAAGAGTCAGGACACGGTGGAGAGGATAGAGAGGAGGGTGCTGGACTCTAACCCCATCATGGAAGCTTTCGGTGAGATAGCTGATGATCGCTGGTGTCTCGTTAATGTGAAAATAACTAGTGTAGTGTGGGCAGTCACTCAGTCAACACTTTACCCTCCATGTAGGCAACGCCTGCACGCTACGGAACAACAACAGCAGTCGCTTTGGGAAGTACATCCAGCTCCAGCTAGACAGGTACTAAAAACTGATCCTTCTGATTCTGATTCTTCATCACGTGAGATAACATCAGTGCAAGTTGTCGGTCAGTTTAACGTGTTATTTTCACATGAAGGTGTCAGCTGTTAGTGGGGGCGTCTGTGCAAACCTATTTGCTAGAGAAGACCAGGGTGGCCTGCCAACTGGCCAATGAGAGGAACTTCCACATCTTTTACCAGGTGAGTTAACAAATGTGGTACTTTAGTTTAAAGGGTAACTTCAGTATTTTCCAACCTGTACCCTGTTTTCCCATGTTTTTCCAGGTTGAAAAATACCAAAGTTACCCTTTAATATTTATATGTAAAGCAGATGTAAATGCTGAGAGCGTGTTGTTGTTGTTTTTCAGATGATGAAAGGGGCCACAGATGAGCAGAGGAAGGAGTGGAAGATGCCGCATGACCAACGTTTTGTGTGGCTGCCAAATTCTGAAAAAACTGTTGAGGGTTGGTCTTTATTTTTTATTTTATTTTGTGTATTTAGACATGTTTTTTGTCTTTTTATTCTATACATTTTTGTGATTCTCACAAGTAACTACTCTTCATGTAATGTTTTTTTTATAGAGGATTGTTTTCAAGAGACTGTCGAGGCAATGGTTCACCTGGGCATTAATGCAGAAAGACAGAGTCAGATGTTCAGGGTAAGGTACTCGTCATCGGTAACACATCAATTTATCCCCCTCTATTTAGTATTTATAAACACTATAGAAAACATTTAATTACACACTTTAATGTAGTTGTAAGCAGATGCAATGACCTTTTAAAGCTGGGGTCTGCGATCTTGGAAAACTACCATAATTTGAAAGTCGCATCGCCTCAGGAGCTCCCTCTAAACCCCCCCCTCCCCTCGAAACTCCTTATAAGGCAACGCCCCCCACACACATGCACGAGCACCGCCGCATCATAACTACTTCACATTTTTCGTAGCTATTTCATCACTAAATTCACTTCTGAAAAATGTTGAGGCGAGAAATCAACGGTGTAGATTTAGAATATTGACAGTTTTACGATGTTAGATGGCGAATCAAACATTTTCTCCACTGTTGTCGGAGTTTAGAAGCTCCACAAACTGCCGGCACAGCTAGCTAGCTCCTGCCGGGATCGCCACCTCTCCACCCGGGCATTCACTCACACAGACCCCGCTATGAGCTGGAGCGCTCTCAAGAGACCGGTCTCGTAGACGAGGGGCTTTATTTCCTTGTTGACGGAGGGGGAGGGGGGGGAGGGGGCAGCAGCTCGCTGGAGAGCCGGCCACAGAGCAGCAGAGAGGGGAGGGACAGAGAGAGATACCTGCTGAGACAACACGACCCTTTTTAACATTACTCTAATATCTGGAGGGAGATCAGTCCACTCGTTTGTTTCTGTAACTGAAAAAGCAGTTTGAGTAACGTAAATTTTGTTCGGCAATGTTTTCTATCCGCCGTCTCCCCTCGTTGATAATCCTGTTTGTCTGACTTCACTTTGAGCTGTTAGAATAAATAGTTTAAACCTGCAGTATCTTATAAAGTAAACTAACAGAACATAAACAACTAAATCAAAGTTGTATTTTTCGATAATATGGTAATAGTGGTACGAGTTCGTTCTCGTTGTCCGGTGTTTTAAGAGCTGAGTTTTCTCTTCCACTCTCCAGTGAACGTGCGGCGGACACGCGCTTTGAGTTCACGCTGGTGCACGCTGAGGCTAGAGTACGAGCAGGGAGGCAGGGAGGCATCTGATTGGTTCCTTACAACCGGGACCATTTTTACTGACTGGTAGACGTTTTTACAGGATTACAGCAGCTACAGATGACGGATCTTTTCCGGTCTTTTTTCAGTGCTCATAAGAAACGGATTGCTGTCGGGGTGTAAAGACCATTTCAACCAATATAACAAAAAGTGTATACTGGATAAATCGCAGACCCCATCTTTAAAGTGTTAATTAATATACAGTGTTTGTCAACAATTATAACTTCTCCTATGAAGACATATTTTCACAGGAGGAGTTATAGTTGTTGACAAATACATTAATAAACACTCATATCTGCTTACAACTACATTGTAGTGTAGTTACATACACACATAATGTATTGTAAAGTATTTATTCAATGTTTATTTACTGCATATGGATGGTAAATGGGAGGTTAAAGAAAAGTGTTACCTTATCGTCAATTTTCAATCTAGTTTTGTGTGTTTTTCTTTGTGAGCATAGAATCTAATTTCTCTGTTTGTGGTAATGCGTTACAGATAGTAGCAGGGATTCTGCAGTTGGGGAATGTGAATTTCTCCTCTTCAACGGATGAATCACAACCTTGTAACCTTGATGAACTCTCCAAAGGTATTGGATATGATTTTGTTTAAGATATTTAATCAACTCTTGTCAGTCACTTCCAGTTATTCAGTACTTAAAATATCGATTATTTGAGCATTTAAAGGTACAGTGTTTAGCATTTCGGGGGATCTATTAGCAGAAATGGAATATAATATTTATAACTTTTCATTAGTGTTTAATCACCAGAAAATAAGAAGAATATATTCCATGATGCCCTGCTCCCAATAACACTTACTCTCAACAAACATGAAGTACGTGGGTAACAGCCTTCCACTCCCGCCTGTGCTTCAGACTTCTTGCAGAGAGCTGCTGAGCTGCTGTGTGTCCCTGCCGAGGAGCTTCACATGTCTTTAAGAGTGAGGACGCTGAAGGCGGGGAAGCAGAGCGTGCTCAAGCCCTGTTCCCAGGCCGAGTGCAGCATGAGGAGAGACTGCCTGGCCAAGGTCATCTACGGCCAGTAAGAATGACGATTTCATAATCAGATAACACAGTGTATAATGTGAAAAAGACTGGTCATGCAGGAACTTGTTTTCGTCCCGTGATTAAGACTCGGCTGTCGTCAAACACTCAAATGTGAAACCACCATGCCCTGTTGTTTACAATAAACAGTGAGGAAGATATGTCTGTTAATCACACAAGAGTAAGAGTTTGTGTCTTTTTTTTACCCAACAGATTATTTGAATGGCTGGTTACATTCATCAATAACAGCATATGTGCAGACACATCCACGTGGTGCAACTTCATAGGTAAAAGCATTTTTGTCTTTAACTTCTTTGAATATGAATATAATTGTTTTCTGTCCCAGTTTCTTTTCCTAATCTCACACAGTCCTCTCCTCTCTGTGATCCCCAGGAGTTCTAGATGTGTACGGGTTCGAGTGTTTCCAGATCAATAACCTGGAGCAGCTGTGCATCAACTACGCCAATGAGAAACTGCAGCAGCACTTTGTGGCTCATTATCTCCGAGCTCAGCAGGTACGGCGTCAATCAGTTTTCCATGCAGAGATCTCAGGAGAGCCGTAGTGTCGATGTGCAGGCCTCAGACATTCAGGAGGCTCCTTCACTCTTTATGAAATCTCTGTTGATCGTAAACAGAGCAACTTGTGCTACCTCGTGCAATGTGAAAAATATATTTTGTACTTGAATATTTATCTCTGCTTCTCCCAGGAGGAATACGTGTCAGAGGGGTTGCAGTGGTCCTTTATCAAATACCAAGACAACCAGAGCTGTCTGGATCTTCTAGAGGGAAGCCCTGTCGGTGTGTTTTCTCTTCTTAATGAGGTAATTTTCTTGTTTTGTTTGTTTTTATTATTAATTTTGTTTAATTATTACATTTTTTATTGATAGAAATAACAAGTCCTCCCATTAGAGTTGAAATTTATGAGGAATTTCATTTAAATCATATTCTTTTAAAAGAAAAGGAAATTATACAATTTATCATTTTATGTTGAAGCTATGTCATTTTTTTTATAGAAGAACGGCATACAAGTAATTGTCCTCCATCCCTTTTATCCCTTTGTTTCCATGCAGTCATTTTCTTGGTTAATCCGTACATTGATTTATCATTAAATATGTGTATCTGTAGTAAGTGGAGGTTGACAACTTTTTACACACCTGTCCTACAGGAGAGTCGTCTTAATCGAGCCTCAGATGCGATGACATTCAGGGTTCGTCTAGAGAAGGAGCTCCGTGTTAACGCCAACATCAGCTGGGACAAGTTCAGCAAGGAGCCACACTTCACTGTGTCCCATTACGCTGGCAAAGTCAACTACCAGATACAGGGGATGGTGGAGAAAAACAAGGTGTGTACTGTAAGAAACAACTTTTAAATTGTGTTCAGATCCACCACAGATCCATCCACTCATCTTCTTCTGGTTTCTGTGTTTTAGGACCCAGTGCCACCAGAGCTCATCAGCCTGCTTCAGAAGTCTGACAACCCCCTGCTTCACCAGATCTTCACTGACCAGGAAACTGAGAACCCGACTACCAAGGGGCTCAGTAAAGTCACTGTGGTCTCCAAGTTCAAGGTGCCATCTAAAGCCTTTATCACTAGGGTTATATTAGCTTGTTTGGGCCTGTAGAGTTCATCCTGGGAGGGTTTAGTCATGATGTTAATGTCTGGTTGTAGAACTCTCTGGAGAGCCTGATGAGGATCCTCCACACCACAACTCCTCACTACACTCGCTGCATCAAACCCAACCCAGACTGCAAGCCGCTGACCTTCAAAAAGGAGGAGGTAGATGTTCTCTATTTCAGCAGTACCAGCGTGACAACAGAGGCTTTATATTTTCACTAAAGGGACAGGTTTTAATGGTTATTTCCTGTCTACTGTTAGGTTATCATGCAGTTGGAGGCCTGTGGGATCGTGGAGACTATTCATATCAGTGCTGCTGGCTTTCCAATAAGGTGAATAACTTAAAGAAATCTGAACTATCCCTTTGAATGTATTGCTTTGTTTCTCTTGGATTTTGGTTGACTTTGTCATTTCTGTTGTACAGAATTCCTTTTAAAGGCTTCATGCAACGTTATGGACTGATCGCACAATATTCAAATTCTCATTGTGTTGGTGAGTACCGGTTGTTGCAGGATCAATTTAAGGTCAATCTTGGCATGTTTACTGTGGACAAAGAGTGATTTTATCTCCTCTCTTTAGGTCTGCTGGTATATTCACCTTTTCCTTCGTTAGCCCTCTTAGTAACTGATCCTCAATTCTCTACTCTCCTGGGGACTTTTCCATTTGGTGTATAAAAACAAGACTTTCTAACAAAATTTGCAACTCCTTCTGAACTTTCCAGGTAAATGCATGCACCTCTGACGATCAGAGCCTGCTTTGCATGTTGTTTCACGTTTCTTTACTCACTCCTGATCAGTGTATGCTTGAACTTACATTCATCTTAACACTGTTCATCTGCTTTTTAACCATGCTAGCAGCATGACTCTATGTAGTGTATGCCAATGTTGGTCTGTCTGTCCACATATTTGTTCCAGACTGGAATATGTCAACAACTCCTGGATGGATTGCTATTAAATTTTGTGCAGACATTCATGTCCAACAGAGGATGTGTCGTACTTGCCTTGGTGATTGCCTTACTTTTCCTCTAGCACCACCATGATGTTGACAGATTTTAGTGAAATATCTCAAACACTATTGGATGCATTGCCGTGAAATTTGGTACACATGCATGTTCCCCTCAGGAGGAATTATAATAACTCTGGTGGTCCCCTGACTTTTCCTGTAGTGCCTCTGTAATTTGTCCAATACTACTTGTACTTTGTGTTTTCTGCTAATTAGCAAATGTTAGCATGCTAACACACTGAACTAAGATGGTGAACATGGTAAACATTATACATGCTAAACATCAGCATGTTAACATTTAACAACGCTTCTTAGTTTCAGGTGATTATACACTAATGAAAAAATAGTTATGAATATTATATTTCTGCTAATAGATCCCCCGAAATGCTACACACTGTTCCTTTAAGTCTTGTTGTATGAATGTTCAAGGGACCTGCTCACTAATCCTGAATGCTGCCAAATATGATCAGGTTTGAAAGATTCATTGAATTCAGAGTAATCATATCACTCTGCTGTTGACTCTGATGGATTTCTCTGTGCTCTCTCTCACGCTCACCCAGTTTTTACCTCACAGACTGACATACTGTCAAACAAATAACAGTGAATCTCTAGACAGTTGGGAGTGCTGCTCTGCCCTGACTTGAATTATGTCTCCAGTGCTTCACTCCAATGCTAATTCCTCTCTGTCTTAGATGTGGAGGCCGACAGCGACGAAACTCTTCGGCAAGAAGTGGAGAAGCTCCTCAGCGTTCTGTTAAAGCACAAGGCGTTTGACCCCTCACGCAACCGTGACAGTGGAAAACCCAATTCCTGGGTGCACTGCGGAAGGACTAAAGTTTTCCTCACCCAGTTGATGGTCAGTCATTTATATAAACAGGCATCCTCACACATCATTTAAAGTGTATGTATAACTTAGAACAGAAATGACTGGGAAGTAATTTGCTAATTTACTACATATTTCCAAGAATTTCTTTTTCGATCTGGTCATATTGTCCTTATTGGGTTTTTCAGTTACTTCAGGCCTGTAAAGCAAATAAGGGCTCTGGTCTTTTTTGAGTACTGACCTGCTTGGCTCTTGTCTCACAGTTAGATTTGCTTGAAGATCAGAGGAGGAAGATCCTGTCTCGGTGTGCCTTCGCCATTCAGTGCTGCTGGCTGCGGTACCAGCGCCGCAGACGCCGCGCCCGCCAGCAGTCTGCCACTCTGATCCAAGCAGGTAAACTCTTAATGCCCTGGCCAGGTACCACTGAGTGGAATCAGTAGAGCTCTGCGGCCTCACTCCCACAGAGTCTGCTGGCTTTGACCCGATTGTCTGGCCAACAGGAACCAGCTGGCAGAGTCGACAGAAGCTGCCATAACAGCTCATCCGATTAACTGAAAATGACAGATGTTCTTTAGATACTTCATTGTGAATGGGGGCACATAAACATTTGTCTCCACAATGCACAGATTAAACTTGCAGAATGAATGGCTTGGTCAGATGTTGAATGTGTTTTCTGCCTCCTGCAGTGGTGCGGTCCTGGCTGGTCAGGAGGCGGACCCGGAGATGGAACAGAGCAGCTTCAGTCATCCAGAACACCTGGAGGAAGTGGAGGGTGAGATTTGGAAAGAATACATATCGCATCTTATGTTTTCTTGCTCATTCTTCATGGCTGAAAGCTTTTTGTGGCTCCAGAGCGAGCTGCACGAAACCTGATAAATGTCCTCAAGTGATGTCACTTGAGTCAGCGTCAGTTGGGGCTGAAGACTAGTTTGAAAATTGAGAAAATCTGTGGGTGTGGATTTAGAAAGAAGTGATCTTTGCAGACGCTCCTCATCTCTGCCCAAGGCTACATTAGCTCCGAATCTCTGGGCAAACTGTTGGCGGTCGAGTTGCATCATGTGTAATGTAGGCCTGGTTTTGACAGGGAAGAAGGATGTGTGGAATAAAAAGGGTTCTGCTGTTATATGTTGTAGGAGCAATACTAAATCTCTCCAGGTACCACAAATAGCCTTTTGGTTGACAGGCGCATTTACAGCAATGTTTATTTATGTGCATTTGCCGTGTTACATAAACAAAAAACATGAAGATATAGATAAAATGTAAATTTTAGGACTGTCAATCGGTATATATATAATATCTAATATCAATTAATCGCATATTTTTTATCTGTTCAAAATGTACCTCAAAGGGAGATTTGTAAAGTATTTAATACTCTTATCAACATGGGAGTCGACAAATATGCTTGCTTCATGTAAATGTATGTATATATTTAGTATTAGAAATCAAGTAACAACACAAAACAATGACAGATATTGTCCAGAAACCCTCACAGGTACTGCATTTAGCATAAAATATATGCTCAAATCATAACATGGCAAACTGCAGCCCAACAGGCAACAACAGCTGTCAGTGTGTTGACTTGACTATGAGTAGATACCCATAGAACCCATTTTCATGCATATATCTTGAGGTCAGAGGTCAAGGGACCCCTTTGAAAATGGCCATGTCAGTTTTTCCTCGCCAAAATTTAACGTAAGTTTGGAGCGTTATTTAGCCTCCTTCCCAACAAGCTAGTATGGCCTGGTTGGTACCAATGGATTCCTTTCTAGTTTCATAAGATGCCAGTATCTTCACTTTAGCTAAACTGATTCCGCTACAACCTAAAAATCGCAAGTTGCGTTAAAGAAATTTGTGGCGTTAAAACGAATTTGCATTATCGCGTTAACTTTGACAGTAACTTTGTTTTGTTTTTGTGGCAGACACTATTGAAATCCCTGGCTGAGGCAGAACTGGATGATCCAGAGGACCTTTTGGAGGAGGACAAGCCAGCATTGGACCCTATTGTCAGGCAGTGGGGCTCGGTGCAGCTCTCCTCCATCCCGGAGCCTGTCCCGGTGCGAGGCTGGCCCATGGGCCTGGCTCTGGCCTCGGCCCCGTCCATCACCATGTCTCTGACCGCCACGGGCTTCCAGAAGATGGTGTCTGTTATGGCCTCCCTCAACCTGCCCTCCAGGAGAGGGGATTATAAGGTGAAGCCCAACCAGTACTCAGAGGAGCTAGCCTCCATACGGGCTCAACCCAAGGTGAGGGCACATAAATCTCCCATCAAGTTTCTATCGTCTGGATGATTTTTAGGATTGGTCATTTGAGATTTTTCTTTCCTACTCAGGGATCTGTAAAGCTGCACTATCAGCGATCTCCACTTCTCTACGCTGACAGACAACCAGACATGAAGAGTGACGTGACAGGATTCAACGCCATCCTGCTAGAGAAAACTTTATAAGAGTCCCCCCTTTGCAGAACACTAAAGGCTGATTTCATGCACACAGATTAAGGACAGTCTGGCTGCTCTTCCATAATTTAACTGAGGGAACAAACCTGTTATTTTATGCTATCTTTTTATATTTCAAGTGGTCATTTACGGCTCCATTTATTTTTAAGGAATGCCAAAGTTTATCTCACTCAGTTATACAAGGTTGCAACGACGTGCAAAACCTGCACCATGGCATAATAATATTTTAACATACCAGGAGGTCAGGTGAGATAATGCACTGTGCCGTGAACCTGATTTTATCCTAAATAATCTGTAGTCGCCTGCAGGCTCCAGGGACTAGAAAAAAAAATCTAAATCTCAGACAGTAGACTGTCCAGAAACACTTGACCTCTGACCTGCCACCTTTGAGATTAGACATAGAGAAAACAATGAATGGGGTTTGAATTATGATGATTTCACTGCAGGACAAGACAAACGGAATATTTTTTTATGTAGTCTTAGTCCCTTTCTGGAGAGCTGAGATTACATGGCACAACTTTAGCATGTTTAAAAACAGAGGACTGCTGGTTGCCTCTTTGGAAGATCTGACTGTTGATTAAAGTATCGAGTGCCTTTCTTAAATTCTACACTCTAATCACAAATGGGCTGTTAGTATACAGTATGTATTTATTTAAGGGTGATTATTTACGTGTGATTTTTATAGATTTATTTTGGGTGTAAAAACACACGGGTCGATTGCAGATGTTATCACAACATCCATTATTTTGAGTGTGATTTATGCTGGTGGTAAAAATAGTAATTAAGCAAGTATTGCACATGTAAAGCACATATTGCACATTAAAACCACACACCTGCTCACATACAGTAACAGATGCACATGAACAAGCACACATGACTGGTGTGAAAGAGGGGAAAAGGATGAACCCAGGTTTATTCAAATAGCTGCTTTTTTGTTGGATAAAGGGTTTTTTCTAATATGCACGTCTGTAAAATTTTTGACTAAACCACATTGTGTGGATTTTTATCTGCTGCAGTCCAAAGCATTAATGTCAGTACTGTAAAACGTACCAAAGTCTTTTACACTAGTGTTTCGTGCGGGAGAACAAACATGTTATTATAGCCATCAAGTTTTACTATATTCATAATTTTAATATTCAAAATGTCTTTTTGCTATAAGTAATGTTACAAAAAGCTTAACACTGAAGTGTTTATCATCCTAGCTTTTGATTCCTTTCATATCTTCATTTGCTCCCTAAATAATGTCTTATCTTTTAACCTTTTCCAGCAATAGATTCACCGAAATGTGTCGTTATGACAGTTTGTAATTTGAAATCTGTAACCGTTTTGTCAGCGGTACCAAGGGATCAATGTTAATATTTAAATGACTGTTTTGTTAAAATAAATGTCAGTGTTATAAAATGTTTAAATGCATTATCCTTTCACCTCAAACTTGTGATCAACCATTCCACAAGTGACTTTTTAACTACACTGTAAAGCCTTTAGTTTTGACTCAGGAACTGTATTTTTTTTTAAAAACATTTCAGGATTTATTTGAACACTATATACAAACTGTAGCATTGCAAGGCACAGGACAGGAAGCTGCATCAACAAAAAATACTATAAAACATGTCGATACCAAGACTTTATACAAAAAATAGAATCAAAAGTGATCTGACAGACAAACTGATGCAGGTTCAGTTTTACAAATCACCAGCTTCATTGGATGTTAATCATTTTGCTTCATTTTCAACAATTTTCAAACACTGATCTGAAAATTCAACAAACAGAGGCTCCTGCATGGCGGCCTTCATCGCATCGTCTTTGCTGTCGGCGCTGTCGATGGAGCGCAGTAA
The DNA here is from genome assembly GCA_916701645.2 of Sebastolobus alascanus. Classification (NCBI taxonomy): domain Eukaryota; kingdom Metazoa; phylum Chordata; class Actinopteri; order Perciformes; family Sebastidae; genus Sebastolobus; species Sebastolobus alascanus. The sequence goes on along the minus strand of CAKAOJ020000344.1, from coordinate 83,026 downwards.
CTGTCTCAGATGGGGGTTGCAAAGAATATCTCTAAGCTCCTTTGTCTGACCTGTAGAGAAATTACTTTTTAGTAAACACAAGTGTCAGATGAAGGTACATGTGGTGCTGCTGCCAATAGTGTTAAGAGCAGATGAAAGGTACTGTTGGATTAATACCTAACAGCTGGAGCCTCTGCAGAGGTACTTTGTCAATGATGTCATCTGCTTGCAGAAGATCCTCAACAGTCCACGTCTCTGCAAAGACAGGAAAGTGCTTTTCACAAAGGGCTTTGGAAAACTGTGAAGGTTGAACTGTGGTATTTCAATCACTTCATCTCACAGCTGCGATTTAATCTACTAAAGGGACAATTAACACAACTTTGACAACTTTAAATAACAAATATTCCCCACCACCTATCTACTCTAGTCTCTATCGCAGTGTAATGTATGCACAACTTGGTGATAATGAATTATTACAGTGGTATATTGTTTATTATCTGTCTCAATACAGTATTGTTCACAATTCTCATGATTAAATAAGGTGCCCACCCTCACCTATTATAATATATTTGATTAGTGCTCTTGCTGGCTGATAAGGACGCGTTATACAAAGAAATAGAATCACAAGAATGATCAGAGAGATAACACCATACCAGTGTTGAAAGAACCATTAGCTCCAGGATCAACAGGTGCAGGCTGCTCAACACGAAGGCAAGTGTCTATGGACAAACAGAGAATTATGATGGTGGATCAGTGGATGACGAGCAGCGTAATATGTCCTCTGAGTGCGAGTGTCAAAACAGTACATCACTATAATGAGATAAGCTCATTTACCTTTATGCCTCTTGTAACAGCCAAGTGAACAACTGTAAGAGAAAAAAACAGAAATGTATCTGGCAGATCATGATAATAACCACCGTGCAATACTGGATCAAGATAATAAACAGTGACATCAGTACATACAGTAAAGTCGCTTAAAGGGTCATTTAATTGCTGTTTTGTAATTGCTTTTCCCCATGTTGTCTGTGTATCTGTTTTTATCTGTTTTATTTTTTTCTCTCATAATGTTATGTTTGGTTATGATTGCCCAGAAGTCTTTGTAGATATTTAAATCAATATCCTCCTCACAAACACTAACTATACGCTTCCACGCATACACACACACACATTCACTTGTCTTTTTTTGATATATTTATTGTTATTATTATATCTTGTTCTAATTGTTTATCACTATTATGTAGTCATATTATTTCTTTATATTAATCTTGTCTCTAGGTGGAGGCCTCGGATAAGCCCAGTGGGTTTTTTGCCTCTTCCTGCACTGCATATTATTAATTCATTTATTTTTTTGTTATGTTGTGTAGTATTAAATTGTGCAAAATAAATAAACATAAACAAGTACACATACAGTGTACTGTATAATAACATACTGTGTATAATGTTAACGTGTTTTAAATATGATTATTCTAATGAAGGGATTACACATTACCTTCCATCTAATAATAAGCAAGTGTTTCCTAATTTAAAAATCTGATTGAATTAAGGAATGGATCAATTAATTAATCCAATTAACGGTGTGGTTTATGACGTCATAACGCAGATGGGTTTTTGACCTACGTAGGCTGCCGTCCCACGTGCTGTTGATGTCCACATGTTTTTTAACGTGTAACTTAAAGGACATTACTCTAAGTCCATACTCTGTACAGCACTGTACCATAATTTAGCTTTAACGTTAGCTCTTGGTGTATAAGGCTGCTATTTGTATTTGTTTTTTACAACATACTCTTTTAAGTTATGTCCTACAAACAAAGTGAAAGTGACTTACTATCTTATTTTGCAGGCTGGACATCTGTATTTCGGTGTTTGTTCGCTGCACACACTGCACAACTGCATCCTGGCGAGTAGAAACAAATAAATGACGGATAATTTGGTTTATCCGCTGTTAGCTGTTCACACATGTGTGAAGACCAGGAAGTGAATGATATCGCTTCCGGTTTGGGAAATCCTTCCTTCAAAATAAAAGCACGACTTATTTATTTTATTTTATTTTATTGGTTTAAAAGGACTGTGTGCACAGACATTAATTGTTTACATAGAAACAAAAATATGGATTGCACCAGATTTAGCAGGGAAGCTAATTTCCATCTGTAGTCCTAAACACAGACACAATAGGCACAATAGACACAATAGACACACTACATAATATCACAACAGGATCACAATATAACATCACAGTTTCAAGTACAAAAATACCCCCTGCCTATTATAAACTTCACCCACGGTTCAGCCAGTAGTCCAACTGATTAAACCCAAACACTGGTATATTGGCGAGCTTCTGGTTCAGCTGAAGAACACTTAACCTTTGCATTCATCACTTATTTATTTAACTTTTCAATCACTGCGGTATGCTTTACACAACCTGCAGATGCATATATACTGTATTTTGAATTGTCACTGCTTAGTCCTCATCGTCCAGTAAAAGACATATGATTTTGGAGCCTTATTGGATAGGGCAAACAGTGGTGGATGAAGTACCTTAAAGCCACACTTGAGTAAAAAGTACAGATATCTTACCAGAAAATGACTTTAGTAGAAGTTAAAGTCACCTATTAGAATATTACTAAAAGTCTTAAAGTATCTGATATTATCTGGTATCACACCACCTTAATAATGGAGGCTACATTACACTTGAAGAACAAAGTCTTCACAACTTTAAAGGATTTAAAGAACAAAATCCATTTTTTCTTCCCTCGTAGTCGCAAATAGTATGCAGCATGATCTGATATGCAGCCTGCCTGGACTTGAGCAGAAATCAAAACTTAACTTAGACTTTGAGAGCACTTTGTTTGTACTTGTCCATCACGTGAATGATGTAACCTGCAAGCTAGCACAACAGATTCACCAAACCTGCTTGCTTGCAATAGTAACAAGTAACGAAGATGCTTAGGGGAAATGTACCGGAGTAAAAGTACACATTTTATTTAGGAAATGTAGTGGAGTAAAAGGGGAAGTTAACAGAAGTATAAAAGCTCAAGTAAAGTACAGATACTCCAGAAAAAAATACTTCTGCTAACTACTGTAATGAAGTATTACTTCTAGGGCTGTCATACAATTCAAAATGCACAAACAAATCTCTCTCTTTTTGAATGAACTTCCTCTTGACCTTGGTGTCTGCATGTGCATGACACTCCTCCGGGATACAAAAAGTAAACAGAGCACGCCCTCATTCCCCCTGAGGGAGGGAGGAATTCATAGAGCAGGAAGATAGCTGGTCCTATTGGGAAGGACTAAATTCTGCTATTAGAGAAACTAAAAACAAAAAACAGTAACAAACCTGTAATGCAGCCTACTTTACAGAACTAAACATGTATTAAAATTAGTTATGACAGTTATGTGCAGTAGAAATAAAACAATCCAAACTGGTTTAATTAGCATCAGTTTTTATTGATTCAAAAATGATACAGTATAATATATTCCGCACCCACATACTGTAAATGACTACATCTATCTCTATATATATACTGTATATGTTTATCACGCACACACCACCACTGACCTATAAAGCTCAACACAGACTATTCTTCCACAGCTGTAACTTGAGAGTAGCAGGTCTTGCTACAGGAATGGAGAGCTGTCTCGTGACTGGTTGGTGGGCAGGTACCCGGTGTCACAGCGCTCCGTTCACTGGGTCAGGGAGGGAAGGCAGACAGCCGTGGCCATAGTCAACATCAGGAATCCAACTTCTTTGTGTCCAGGTCTGTGTGCATATCAGAATTAAATGGTCATCACAAATCACATCCTGTCATTATAGCATTCTTCTTCATCTGCAGATAATAGTCTAAAAGCAAAAGGAAAAAACAAACAAACAAGAAATTCTCACATTTGAGAAGCTTGAAACAGCAAATGTTTTTTGCATTAAAAAAATACTCAAATGAGTAGACCTAATTATCTAAAATCGCCTATTAATGTCCTGTTGGTTGACTAAGACATTAATTGACTAATTGTTTTTAGATTTTTTTTTTTTTACTATGCTGGTCTGAGTCATGTAGACAACTAATCGAATTTTAACTAATCCAGTTGTTGCTTTTTCAAATTTTAAGGTATCAAAAGTATTATCACAGTTATTCCTCCTTTTATTATGATAAAAATAGACTAGGTGAGTAAAACTTGCAAAAATGGAAATGCATGATCTACATGGCTCAGGGCTGTTTTAAGGCAAAGGCCATAGGCGGTCGCCTAGGGCGCCTAATAAAATAAAACAAAATAATAATTTTTAAAAATGCCGGTGGGCGCCATTCCTCATTTTCTGCATTGAGGTAACAAATGAACAAATAAATAAAGAAGGAAATACACTTTGCACCCCTGTAACTATCTTTCTCACACTTCTTCATCTTCCCGGCTGCAATTATTTGTTAATAAAAGTTTTTTAATTGTAGGGAAACTGACTAAACACTATTAAGCCAACAATATCAGGGACCAATTATTTATTTATGTTATAAATAATAATAATAAAATAAAATGATCTATTATTACATAATCATAACAATCATATTTAATTATATAATAATAATGATAATAGTAAAATATATTTTTCATATTTCTTATTTATTTATATATATTTTTCATTATATATATATATTTTATTGAGGTATTTTGGCTAGAGCCGGCCCTTATATGGCTCTACCTGTCAGAGTGACCTAACAGGTGGAACAAAGCAAACCAGTATTCTCAAACATAGATTACAGCAATCCTGACTGTGATCACAGCAGCAGGCGTTGTTCACCTGACATTTCTGGCAGTAATCTGCTTTGAGTCTGCAGGATCTCGTTAGTTATGTAAACATCCCAGTAGGAGGTTGTTTTTTTTCTATCACAAAGGCCGACTGTTGAACAAATAAGAGGTTTTCAACAACGAATAAACACTATTTTCCCTGACTACAAAAGCACAAAGTTACCTGTAAACATCTGAGGAAATAATCCATCACGACGTTGAGCTCTTGGTTCTCCTGCGCTTCATCTCGCTGTTGTAAAATTTCTCTGCTATCTTCCTCTCGTGTCCTGCAGGGATGTGTCGGTTTGTGTTCAGCTCGATCTCTCTCTTGGTTCTCCCTTTGCCACAAGCGTGACACGAGTACTCCAGCAGGTTATAATAGTCGTATTGATCGTAAAATGTTTGCTCGAAGGAAACGAATCTCTCCATGTCTGTCGCCATTTGGAGACGGAACGCAGCGCTTTCTGTACCAGACAAGTCTCTGAGACAGTAAACAGATGAAGTCACCCTGTGTTTATATACAAGGAGTCATGTGATCACGGCTGTGCCACTTTCTGACTGAGGAAATATGGACACATTGTTCTGGAGAGTGGAACATGTTGCTATTTGTTGATGTTATTTCACTTTGCATGCATTTTTTTTTTGTCCCTTGTTCATGTAACAAAATTAACATTCATTTTAACAAATTCATCCTTTTTTTTTAGATAGATAGATAGTAACTTTATTGATCCCGAGGGAAATTCAAGTTTCCAGCATCACAGTTCCATAGTGCAAACATATTAGTAAAAAAACGTCACAGGTAAGTAGTACACATGTTAGTAAAAATGTCACAGGTGAGTAGTACACGTATTAGTAAGACGACACAAGTAGTAACAAGATACATGTAAGTAATACAGAGTATAAAACAAAATATGCAATGTGCAGAGGAACTGTTAAAAATGAATATAGTGCAGGGTAAACAACTGAGATACAGGACTATTTAAAGAAAAAGTGAGTGTAGTGCAGAAAGTGATATAGTGCTTGGTGATTAAATATAGGAGATATAGATATTAAGAAATGTCAGATATGGAATATAACACAGGATAAGAACTGAGGTAGAGAAGTTTTTTGTAGTGTGCAGAATTAAAGTGGCTCAGTCTATTAAAGTGCACTGTGTGCATTAACTGTGCATTAACTGTCATTAAAAAAAAGGTACAAGTAGAGATTACATAACAACAACAAATGTGATGGAGAGGTGCAAAAAACCCTCGGTGGGGCTTGATCAGGGCACTCTCCAATGCTTACCTTAATCAATTTAAAAAGAAGAATAAATTATTAAAAAGGATGGTAAAGAGAGAGAGAAGAGAGAAAAAAAGAAAAGAAAAAGATAAGATTACACACAGTAGCAAACATCCATTTACAATCCAAAAACAAAGTTAAATGGAATTAAGATTCTCATTCATATATCATCAATAAAAACTCATTATTAGTAAGCAATTTACAGAGATAATCCATAAGGAAAACATTGGGGAGATAAAAACAAACCTTTAACAGCTTTCTTAAATTGTTCTGGTGACAGCTTTAAAACATGAGATGGCAGGGCGTTCCATATCACTGAACCTCGGTAAATTAAACCAAACTGTAACTGGGATGTTCGACACATAGGAGGTCTGAGTTTGGAGTTACTTTGAGTCAAATAATTGTCGAATTGTTGATGAAAGGAATATCCTTTTGTCTATTTATGAATAAAGATTTTATATTTCTGTACTATACATCTATTGTAACATGTTGATACTACATAAATGTTACATATAAGAACATTACATTTTATAATATATTTGGATCCCTAATATGAGCATCAGTATATAACTGAATCATATATTAAAGCAGCAGTGGGTAGAATTGGAGCAAATATGATTAAAAAAAAGTTATTTTTTATAAAAAGGTCACTATATCCTGACAGTAGTGCATAAAATGGGTAATCTGAAAAAAACATCATGTTCCTCTGTGTCCTCTGGTGTCCGGTGTCCGGTGTCCGGTGTCCTCCAGTGTCCCCCGGTGTTCCTAATGACATCTGCAAGATGTCACAGACTGGAGGAAAACAACCAATCAGAGCCGAGCTGGAGCCTTGCCGTCTCTGAGCAGCTGTCAATCACTCGCAAACTCCGATCAAACGGTCAATCTAGGAAGCGCTGATCAAATATGAATCAATATTCTGTTACTGTAATGCCTATTTCTCACATAAAACGTTTTCAGAAACATCTTGTAGTGTACTGTTTAGCTGTAAAATTAGAAAGTTTGATCCGGCTGGTGGGCGGTGCTTGGTATGTCCTCAACTAAAATGAAAAAGTTACCAAGCACCGCCCACCAGCCAGAGCAAACTTTCTCATTTTACAGCTAAACAGTACACTACAAGATAATTCATATTTGATCAGCGCTGCCTAGTTTGACCGTTTGATCGTAGTTCCCGAGTGATTCACAGCTGCCTCCGTTGAATGAACAGCCAATGGAAACGCTCTCTCTCTGGATTGGAATTTTTGACCAATGATGCCAGAAATATTCTGCCTATTGCAGGTTTAACATTATGCAATAGACATATATTTATTATATATGTGTATATATATAAAAATATGTGAAATGTATATGAAAGTGGCCATTTTTGCTATATTTTAAAATATATCTGTCATATGGTATATGGTATATATATATCCAAAGAAATGATGGTAATAATTTACATTGCACATAGTGAGGTTACTCTTACTGGTATGTTGTATGTATCCATTTATAGAAATTAATGCACAAAACATAATGAACATTACACTCAACTGTTACTCCTAAACTACACTCATTATACATATACTAAAACACTATTATAAATTTATTTGGGAATGAGTACATGTATTTGAAGTGAACTAAAGTACAACTTAAAACTAACATAGAATAAAGTACTCTTTATGTAAGTATTTCATAAGTACACTAAATTACCACTGTAAGTATTTGCAATTTAATATACTTCTTAAAGGTACTCCTGTGTCTGTTTTTGAGGTGTATGTGTGTGTATATATGATAATCCTGTATGCATAAAATTATTTACATTAATTGATTTGGATAAAATTAAAAGTTTGCAGATAAAGTTAGGTGATTTCTTTTGCACACTTTTTCGTTTAAGTGTCACAATATCCTAATAAAAAAGTGTCTTACCGTTATTGATATATACAATAAAGACATAAATAAATCTGTATTTCTTTTATATATACAACCTGTGGAAACTGGTTTGCATAAAATATAGTTCAGCAAAATATTAATATGTTAACTACATATTTTGTTATTAAATAATTGACTATATACTGTATTGCACATCTTATTTTAAACATATATCTAAAATGTATGCATGTTTATTACATTATATATGTTTGCCACATATTCACATTTAAAGTTCTCTATATGTATATGTGGAAAATAAATGCCTACTGCAGGTTTAATATATATGTTCATATATCAGATATTTGTATGGGTTATATGAGATAAAAAGAAACAACTGTGCATTGTTAGAAACCTATGCATGACCCGATTTGCTTGCATATTATATGATTGAAAATGCGTCCTTATAGAAAGCCCTCTTCAGTGTTTATATGCACTGTGTTTTCCTCCTCCCGCTCAGCCCCGCCCCTCACGGTGTACTTATCCATAGTCAGTGTATTACCTATAGTAGATGACGGTTGGCACCCGTTTGATCGGAGTTTGTGAGTGATTGACAGCTGCCTCCGTTGAATGAACAGCCGATTTCTCTCTGAAATGACCTGTGATTGGTCAAAATCTGCCGTCACGGGCTAGATTTTTCTAAAGCCTGAAAACAGAGACATTAGGAGGAGCAGAAGTCTAGTTTTCTCTCAGAACACTTGAATTACAATATGCCGAAAGGTTATTATGGAATTTTTGCCAAATTATGCCAAAAAATTGTTGCCTACTGCCACTTTAATATATATGTTCATATATCAGATATTTGTATGGGTTGTATGAGATAAAAAATTTAAACTTTGCATTGTTAGAAACCTATGCATGACCCGATTTGCTTGCATATTATATGATTAAAAAGTGTCCTTATAGAAAGCTGTGTTTATATGCACTGTGTTTTCCTCCTCCCGCTCAGCCCCGCCCCTCACGGTGTATCACGTCCTGACGCGTTTTTCCACGTCGCAGCCCCGTCTCTCCGGCTGAAACCTCGCTCTCGCTCTGCGTATGTATGCGTGTCTCCAGCTAGGCCAGAGAGTGATGGCGGCGCCCGTCCTGAGAGTGTCCACCCCTCGGTGGGAGAGAACAGCCCGGCTCCTCGTCTGCCTGCTGGGCGCTCTGCTGTCTCTGTACGCCTTTCACGTCGAGCGGGAAAAGGCTCGGGATGGCGGCTACACGGCTCTGTGCGACGTCAGCAGCTCCGTCAGCTGTTCGAAAGTCTTCAGCTCAAGGTAATTTTGAATTCGGCAAAGAGCGCTCAATAGAATGCTGGCTGCTATTGTGGCTGCTCGGTTCAAACTGGCTCTCTCTGCTAGCATTCACCGGTTAACCAGTACCGCTACCGGCAAACTACAACCACCGGCGTGCTTATGAGCCGGCTGTTAATTAAACAACCTGTCTGAAAACAAGTTAACTTTTCAGCCCTTCATTCAATAAACCATGTAGCTCAGTGAAGCTAACTCTGCTAACCGTTAGCATTCCATTTCTTAACGTCTACTTCTTAGCTACCCAACGGTTGGGTTTAATTTAAATGTAACTATGCCAACGGGTCGAGCCGTCGCCATAGTTACATTAAAACCCGACCGTTAAGTTGCTGAGACGTTAGCTCTGTGTGTTTGAATGGGTTTACATTAACTTTAGCACACAAGTTGATGTTAGCTTTGCTCAGACTAACGTTATTGCTGAATATGTGTTGTTGCTGAATGAGTCCATTCATTCCCTGGACACAAAACTATGATTTTTGCTGGTTAGCTGAGTTAATTTTGATAAATTTGGGGTAACTTTCCAACATGCTAGATAGCTAGGTTAGCTGTCAAAGCTGCTGTCATTAGCTGCCATGCTAATGTCACCGGGCAGCTATCAGTCAGTCACCCAGAGCTACCTGAAGGGACAGAGCAGAGCACAGAGCTGCAGAGCATAGAGCTGCAGAGCATAGAGCTGCACCAGAGGTCAGTGGAGGGGACCAGTAACAAGTTTCAGTGTTGCTAACCATCAATGCCAGATAGCTAAATTGCCACAGCTACACAGATAAAGCTGCTGCTAGAGGTTTACTCTAGCTTTTTTTGTGTCCATTGGAAATAAATCTTGAGTTACTCACAAAGACGAGTTTGCAAGCAAGCAGTCATTTAAAATAACACCACTTTACAGGCTTAAAGTGGCAGTATGCAACAATTTTTTGGCATGATTTGGCAAAAAATTCCATAATAACCTTTCAGCATATTGTAATTCAAGTGGTCTGAGAGAAAACTAGACTTCTGCTCCTCCTCATGGATCTGTTTTCAGGCTTTAGGAAAAATCTAGCCCGTGACGGCAGATTTTGACCAATCACAGGTCATTTCAGAGAGAGAGAGCGTTCCTATTGGCTGTGCTCCGGTCATGTGACCAGAACTTGGCTTCCTTCAACAGATTTTACAATGGCGGCCGCGTCACAAACTTTCTCATTTTACAGCTAAACAGTAACTACAAGATGATTCTGAAAACATTTGAGGAGAGAAATAGGCATTACAGTAACAGAATATTGATTCATATTTGATCTGCGCTGCCTAGTTTGACCGTTTGGTCGGAGTTAGCGAGTGATTGACAGCCGGCTCTCATAGACTGCAGCTGGACAGCGGACCTTGTTTTCCTCCCGTAAGTGAAATCCTTCAGATGCCGTTAGGAGCACCGGAGGACACAGTAGGACACAGAGGAACATGTTTTTTTTCAGGTTACCTGTTTCATGTACTACTGTCACGATATAGCGGCCGTATTCTAAAAATAACTTTTTAAAATCATATTTGCGCCAATCTCTTATACTGCAGCTTTAAGTTCCCATACCAGTTTGACAGTGGGCAACTATGACTCAAGGGAACCCCACCTACTGTATTCAATAGATTGAGAGTCTTTGCAGGCCTTGAGCAAATAAACAGCGTGGCTGGAATGTAACTTTTCTAGGACCTGTAAGATGAGGGAGTATACTCACTGTCTGAATATTAGAGACAGTCTTGCCTTTGTCACCTAAAATAAGCTGTTAAACCTTCAGCTATGTGATTACAAATAGTGCAGTAATGACTGAATGAAAGACATAATTTCTTCCCTCTCAATGAAGAATCTTAGCAGTGTCTATTTCAGTCTAATCTCTAATGCCATCAAGGTCTACAAAGTGAATACCCTGTATTTGGTGATGCAATTTATTGTATTTGTTTTGTGCATGCATCTGTTTAACATAAAGTCTTGACAAACACTTGTTTTGTTGCTCACTAAGAGATGCATGCTATTTATTTAAAAAAAAAAGGTAACATACTTGCACAGAAGCTTTTAAACTCGTATCATCCCAAACTTTTACCAGCATTCTTCCCCAATATTTTGTAGCATGGTGTTTAGAAATCAACTCTTGAGAACTTTGCTGCATTTTTGGTCAGGTCACGGTCACGGTCAAGACATTTTTTATCTCAATTGGTTTTACCCAGTTACATAAATAAAAACTCTGTGGCATAATTGGGCATGTGGTTGTGGTAAATGAGAAGAAATACCACAAACGTCTGAGTTATTGAACCAGCCTCTTATCTCCATGCTCCTACTGTATTTTAGCCTCAAATGAGACATGGAAAACTTTAAACCTTCATCTGAATTCATTCTAAGTTTCACTAAAACATGATATAATAAAAAAAGAAGTATATGAAAAGTGATATACCTGTATATTTGTACATAAAAGAGTATGTAGATCAGTGTATATTCAGGCATTTTCAAATGATCTACAGTTCTTCTATGCTGGAACTCAGCATAGGGAAAGACTGTTTCTGACTACGCAAAAAAGTGTGTGAAAAACCTGTTTACTGAACATGTTGAATAAGTTCCCACTGAGTGAAACTCGTGCTGCTTTTAAATAGCCTAAGCATATGACTGCACTCCCATCTTATCTTTTGGTGTGCTGGATGTTGTGGTTTTCTTTGAAAGAAAAATCCATCGGCACATAAAAATATTGTGACAAACTTAAAACAGCAGTGGGTAGAATTGGAGCAAATATTATTAAAAAAGTTATTTCTATGAAACGGCCACTATATCCTGACAGTAGTGCATGAGACAGGTAATATGAAAAAAAATCATGTGCCTCTGTGTCCTCCGGTGCTCCTAATGACATCTGCAAGATTTCACAGACCGGAGGAAAACAACCAATCAGAGCTGAGCTGGAGCCTTACCGTCTCTGAGCAGCTGTCAATCACTCGCAAACTGATCAAACGGTCAAACTAGGCAGAGCTGATCAAATATGAATCAATATTCTGTTACTGTAATGCCTATTTCTCTCCTCAAATGTTTTCAGAAAAATCTTGTAGTGTACTGTTTAGCTGTAAAATGAGAACGTTTGTGACCCAGCAGCCATGTTGAGATCAGTTGAGGAAATATCAAGCACCGCCCACCAGCCAGAGCAAACTTTCTCATTTTACAGCTAAACAGTACACTACAAGATTTTTCTGAAAACATTTTACCCAAAAAATAGGCATTACAGTAACAGAATATTGATTCATATTTGATCAGCGCTGCCTAGTTTGACCGTTTGATCGGAGTTCGGGATTGATTGACAGCTGCCTCCGTTAAATGAACAGCCAATAGGAAAGCTCTCTCTCTGAAATGACCTGCGATTGGTCAAAGTATCCCGAACACTTGAATTACAATATGCTGAAAAGTTATTATGGCATTTTTGCCAAATGATGCAAAAATATCCTATTGCCACCTTAAGACAAACAGTTTCGCAGCAGGGAGAAAGCTTCATTTTTACTCGGGCACAAACTGGAACAAGACCTAGTGTGTTGCATAGGTTTAGTGGTGAACAACAGTTGGGAATGAGAGATTATTTCATCAGCACCAGTGGTTGCGCCACAGGCAAATTAAATGTCACCCTCTTGAGACAGTAATAATAGAGTTCTTAACATCAGACAAACTCAATAAAGGGGTTGCCTTTTTACGGGCTCTCATCTGTCACGCGCACCAAAGAATTTAGTGGGACAACCCAGCCTTGATGGTGATCATGTGTCCATTGCAGTAAATAAATGCTTTTTGTGTCGCAGTCTCCTAAAAAGTCCAGATTTAGTCAATTAATTGATTAGTTGATCAACAGAAAATGAATCGTCAACTATCGTTTTAGACTGTTGGTCGGACAAAATGACTGAAAACATCACCTCGGGGTCTGGGAAACCATCGTGGACACTTTTTACTGTTTTGTGACATTTTGTAGACAAAACAATGAATCCAGAAAATGATCATTCGTTGCAGCTGTAGTTCACTAAACATTAAAATAGTTTTCTGTAAATTATAATTTGCCTATCCTAAAACAAACCCTGCCCAGTCGGTACCTTAGGTTCCTGGAAAACAAACATTAGGAAGACCTGGGTCTGATTGCTGCACACTCTTTCTTTTTATCCCATCTCCACTCATATAGTTTGGTTTTGATAGTCCTCAGCTGTTTATTTTGTTAGTTTCTGTGCTCCTGAAGTCAAGTTGTAACCGCTTTCTTTGCTGATGTTTCCGTGTGGTCTAGGTGGGGTCGAGGATTTGGACTCCTGGGCTCTATTTTTGGAAATGACAGCGCACTGAACCAACCCAACAGTGTCTACGGGATCGCCTTTTATGCCTTTCAGCTTCTACTAGGTAAGCTGTCATTTTATTCAGGGTAATCTGTTGGTATTGCAGGTGACAAATCTTCCTAGCCATGGCTCTAGCAACTAGTGCTGACTCAACACTTTGCCTTCCTCTGTCATTGCTGCGTTTTCCCAAACCTGACTCACATGACACATTGAGGTCATATTTAGTGGTCATGTATAAATATAATTCAATAGATAACAGGAGGCTCATACTTTATGAAGCTCACCTGACTGAACTGCAATCAATATTTAGACTTAACTCTAATTTATTTCTACTAAGATTTATGGGTATAAGAAAATATCGAGTATCCCGATATTACGTTTTGTGATACTGTATCGATTCTCAAAAGCACTGTATCGATCTTTGATTTATATTTACATGCAAAGATGAATTGTACCCTCTCAATGTAGTGCTATGATGTTGGATGTTACAGGGACTGTGATAAATGCAATTGCAGATCCCACTGTTCTGATTGCATAAAAAAAGTCAACTTTTTTTTAAACCCAGATTTTATGCATATGACAGTTTTCCTAAAATTAGATTTTAAAAATTGCAATATATCGCCTCGCCTACAGTATCGCAATATATTGAATCGTAACCCCTGTATCATGATATCGTTCTTGCCAATTTGCCAATAGTAGTGTAATTTGGCACTGTCCGTTCAGAGTAATCATACATATTTTATCCTTATGTGTGACTTGTTTTAACTCGTCCCCTCAGTACATTGATGGTGCTGCTGACTCAGTCATGCTGGTTCGACATGATGTTTGCCTGCTGAGTGGCCTGTAGGCTTCCCTGGCCACCTGGCGCTGGCACAGAACAAGAGGTTCTTTTAGCCACAGCAGTTAGCACTCATTTGACTAACACAATAGCAGCCCAGTTAAGACAAACTGCTACAGCGGGTCAAGATTTCCATATTAAAGGCAAGAGCACTCGGTTTCAGAAGTTTCATTATTCTTACGGCCTTGGACCGTTTATCCTCGGATTAATGCCGGTGTACAGCATGGGACTGCTGTCAAAAAATGACTTTAAAGTACACTCAAATGTTGAAATTAAACATCAAATTAATGCTGTAGTTGTGCCTTTTCCCATTATATTTTCTTTATTGTAATTTGGTGTTATGAAGAGAATATGGGTGGGCAATGTGGATAAAATCCTCTTTGTATCACAATACAAATTTACATTTACATTACTATTTTATATTTACTTATGTTTACTCTATATTTTAACTGCACTATTTCATGCCGTAGATTATCATTTTTGCTTTAACATTTACTTGTGTGATTTCTCCTTTTCTATATACATATTTTATGAGCATAGTTAAAGGAACCTGAGACAGAAGATTTTCATTGCCAATCACTGCTTTGCTAGAATTGACAAATGACACATAAAGAACCTTGAACAATACGGAAAAATATCATGATCAATTGAGAAACTGCAAAAGGATGAAATAACCACCATTGATATTTGTTTGTTCTGGTATTTAGTTTGCTGGATTATCCAAAAACAAAGTACTTCATCACAATCGTATGAATATCATAGAGATAACAATATATTACGTCTATAAAGTAAAAGCAGTTCTGCTCATTGATTTGCAACAATATCCACACTGGTCTAATACACCCAGAGATATTAATAGTTACAGGGCATTACCCGTCATGGAAAAATCTTTTGACAATTGACAAATGTATCTCACCTGATGGTATATAGTGTCTTGTATTGTTTATATTGTCCACTCCTAGAAGAGGACATATTGTCAGAATGTGTTCTGGTCATTTCCCATGCTAAAAGAGAACTCTCTCCTGTACTACTACAACTTATAAATGTCTGGTAGTGATTGATGTTACCACCTGTATGAGCCCCCAGTGGTGGAAGAAGTACTCCAATCTTTTACTGAAGTAAAAGTGGCAATGCTGCAGTGTAGAAATACCATTACAAGCATTCAAAGTTTTACTTGAGTAAAAGTACAAAAGTACCAAAAGAAAAAATAGTCACAATGCAGAATGGCCCGTTTCAGAATAATATGCAGTATATTGGATTATAATGACTCAGTGAATTAAATGTATTTATTAAATCAAGTTTATTTAATGAATATAACTCGTCAGTTTTGTCAACATAAACTTTATGATGACATCATGACGGATTCGCCAAATGAATACAGATATATTTTGTTTGTAACAACTTAATTAATTTACTATAACAGTGTTTGAGCCAAAATCGATGTTTGTTATTGTGGTTAAATAAATGTAAATGATGGTGTATAGTTTGGTAGATTTTGCTAATAAGATGCAAAAATATATATCTTTTTCAATAGTTTTATATACAGACATTTGTAAAAATAATTATGATTTTTAGATCAGTATTTGTGGATTAGATTTAGTTTTGATAATCTGTATCTGCAAAGTAACAAGTAAGTAAAGCTTTAAAATAAATGAGTTGTTGTGAAGTAGAAGTATAAAGTAACATAAAATAGAATTACTACAATTAAAGTACAAGTACCTCAAAATTATACTTAAGTGCAGTACTTGAGTAACTGTACTTAGTTACTTTCCACCATTGGACCCCACTGCATTGTATTTATGTCAGGATTTCATAATTTATCATTAATAATCACTGAAATTGACAACGTGTAATCACTGATTTTATTTGAACACTCATTATATTAAATCAAGCATGCCTGTTATTAACGCCTCTCTGTGGTTTCAAAGTGAGCCGTTACAGCCTTCAGATATGCAGTTATTCATGCCTTTAGAACTGTCAATCTGTGTGACTCACACATGATGTGCAGACGTACCCGAAACTGTTTACCTGGGTATTCTGCCAGTTAACTTTCAAAGTCAACAGATCGCTGTTCTGTTCACACTACACAACTTGCTGTCTTGTAATGGGGAGTCTTTAAGTCGTCACACTACAAGATCTCTCACTGGGAGGAATCCCAGATGACGTCTCCAAACTATGTTTTGTCACGAAAACACAAGCGAGAAGTGACACGGGCGTGGTCATGATTGTTGATGTTGTCGTTGCCATACATGTTCACATAATAGCCTGTTTCCACACGTCTTTTTCAAAATTCATACATGTTATTTCTATGCTCTAAGACAGTCCAAAAACTTGTCGGCGCGCAAAAATCAGGGTTGAAGTTGTGTAGTGTGAACTAGGCATAAGAGAACCCAAGAACCGACTATTTCATTTTCAGGTATGGAACAGCAACAACATTGTTCCGAACCTAATGACCTATCACAAACACAAACACTGAGGGAACTTGGCCTTAGAACTATGACTGCACCTCATGTGACAACAGAATAATATGAGCAGTCTATTATAGTGTTTAAGCTGAATGTCATCACGAGGAGGCTGGTTACATAAATAGAGAACTATCTGACGCTGAAAGCTCTGAGGAAACAGCAGACTCATCAGGTTACTTGTGTGTTCTAAGGTTGTGTCTTTTTTTCTTTTTTTAACAGTTATTTGCCTAAGCTTTAGTTTGTGTTTCTCGCCGTAGGAATGACTGTCAGTGCAATGGCCGCCCTTATTCTCATGACGACATCCATCTTGTCGGTGATGGGTTCGCTCTACCTGGGCTACATCCTCTACTTTGTCCTAAAGGACTTCTGCATCATCTGCATCACCACATACGCGCTGAACTTCATTCTCTTTATTCTCAACTACAAGCGACTGGTTTACTTGAACGAGGCCTGGAAGCAGCAGCTTCAGGCCAAGCAGGACTAAGCTGTCGAGAACGGCAAGAAAAATGCGATAAACAAACAAACAAACAAAAAGAAAAAAAAGAAACGTGACCTCTGAACATTTGACTTGCCACCAGGAGACCTTGCTTCCAAACAATGTTTATTCTGCTGTGTGTTCAAAAAAAAATGAAGAAATTTAACTTAAATGTTGGGGCCTGACATCTCAATGTTGCAAACACGGAAGGATTTGTAAGTGAAAGATGATTTTTTTTTCTTTTTTTTTTTTTTCTTTTTCCTTGTTTAACATTGTACTCACTTAAGGACGGGGCTGGCTGTGTGTGTGCGTGTGTGTGTGTGTGTGGGGAAACACATCAACCCGAGCAAGCAGAGGCAGAAGCGATGGAGGACGGCTCTCTTTTGAACAAAAAGGATCGTGGAATGGAAGAAAACGGGACATTAAAGCGGTTTACTTGAAACGGTTAGAACGGTCCTATTACTGCACAGAGGATCTGCACTAAAACTCGGAACCGAATAATGGGTCCCCAAATTAGAAAAAAACACTCATTAGGTTATCGTACAGTTTGCAGATAAGGTTCTATGGCAGGGCGGGAGGGTTGGCAGGGGGCAAAACGATTAACATTTATACTGAGTAGTTTCTTTTCATGTTTACACTTTGTAGTACGTTTCTTTTGTGAAGAGGACCACTAAAAATAAACACAGGACAATGTGAGATATTGTGTGTAGATCAGTCAGATTTGTTTGTTTTGCAATTCTGTAAATAGCTGCTGAGCAATATTCCAGGCTAGATTGTGATTTAGTGTTGACACAAACCTTTAAGGAAAAATAAACCCCACCAACAAAACAGGAGAAAACATCTGGAACAAACGGTGATAAAGGTCACGGTTGAGTGAAGATGTGCTCGGGACATCTCCCGTCCCGTAATCCTGGTCAGGCATGCGGTTCAGAGTTCTTTGTTGTAAGTGGTTATTGTTTCATCTGAAGCCACCGACACAAGTCTTTTAATCAGAACTTCTTTTCACCAAGTTTGCATAAAGGCACCCTAATCCTTTTTTTGTTGTTTTTTTTTGTGTGTGAAAAGCATTCCTGACAACCACACAAGTGGGATCCATAAAGACTTATGTGCCTAAAGGAGTGTTAAGGTGAATTACCTTAATTTCTTTTCTTTCTTTTTTTTTTTTTTACGTTTTGGGGGGTGGGTGGGGGGTAATGTTATGTTAACACCAGTTCTGCTCGTTTGTTTTATTGTCACAGGTCCAAGGCTTTATTTTTATGATCACAGTTTTGTAAATTAAGATACCAGTGAAGTGTTTCTCCCTCCCTAATAGAGTCTCATGAGGTAGCGAAAGGCTGCTACACTGTGATTGTCTGCTGAAGTGTAGAGTGAGAGGCCCGGCGGCGGAGGCGTCTCTTATCTTGCTGTTTTAATTGCGTTGATGCTCATCTGGCTTTTGTTCACTGTCCAGCCTGTGTACATTTGATGTCAATTGAACAGTAACGGTGATCTTGCCAAGCTGAGTTACAGTTCATTTGCAGGATGTGAACAAAACTTGTCATGTTTTACGTTGACACGAGCGGCAGAAGCGTAACAAGGTGTAAGAAAACAAAAACAGTATGTTAAGCCATATGTGGGATTTTTTGCTCCAGTTGGAAAGATATCCAGGTCGCTGACAGACACTGAAGCTTTTCATGAAGTGGCTGATCTCTAACATAGCAAGGTTTGTACAGAGAGAGATCACAGTATGGGGAAAAGCAACCACAGCTGGTAGTGGCTTTGCTATAAATCCACAGTATTGCCAGTTCAGTTCAGCACCAAGTGACCGAGTTGGACCGTTGTCTCTTTTCCATCCAGAATCCACTGATTTTAAAGCATCCTACGTGTCAGATGCATGGTACACTATCTCCTGGCTTTAAACATATGTTGGCACATCGGACAATCTTACACACACTGTCAAAGATCCAGAAGAGTCGTAGTAATAACTGTAATAATGTGATTAATCTGTGGTGTTAATACCAGCTTGTTAATAGTTTCCATCACTGCTAGTCTCTATGCCCCTTCACTTTAATAGCATTCAAGTTCTCCCTGACGGTTTGTGTGGGGGGCGAGGGTTGTTTAAGTATTGATGACAGCGACTGCCAGGAAAGTAATCTCAGTGACGTGCTTCCTGTGATAACATATGAAGTCATCGCTCGTCTGTGAAAATGGAACTTGAGGTGGTACTTTTTTTCCCCAGGATATTGTCAATGTGAAATTGTGTGTTTGTGCATGTTCAAACCCATTTACTACTTAGCATATATAGACTGTGTTACGTTATTGTTACCCATTTCCCAAAGCATAATGTGTGCTATATATTTGAGATAGTTTTTTCCTATATACGAGGCAGACAATGGTTTCCATTCATTTCACGATGTGATGAGATGCACTTTAAGAGATGCTTCCAGCACTTAATCCCTCACTGGGAAGCTCGTATATAATGTTCAATATGTCAGTGTTTGTCCTTTGGGTTTCAGTATAACTAATGTGATGCAGTTTGGCAGCCTGCTAGCCACTAAATCACTAAATGGATAACCTAACTTAAAGGAGTACTCCACCAATTTAGCATACAATCCTATAGACCCTTTTACAGCCGACATCATGATTACGTCACGGTGTTGTTAGCTGGAGGCAATACAAAGGAAAGACTGAAGGCAAACACAAATCACCTCAGAGTAGGAGGCTAAAGTTACACATCAAAAATGTCATCTTGCTGTGTTGTTGGGTGCCAGAATCGAAATTGCATGCAAGCTACAATATCGGTGAAGAGAGTAAATGTTGCAGCAAAACCAGAGTAATTTTTTTATTCCATGCATTCTTCTTCCTTGTCAAAACATGGTGCCTACATTACCCACAATACAACTCGACCACCGACAGTTCGGCCAGAGATTCGGGTGTGGTGTGCTAGTAGTGGCTAACATAGCAAAGGGTACAACTTTTTTCACATATGCAGTAGTACTCCCCAACACCTGTAAACATACTATGATGTGTCAAATCTGTGGAGTTCCCCTTTAAAACACATTTGCAAGTTGATTTTCATGCCGTACAGAAAAGAATGGGAACCAATGGCTGCCTGGAAGAGAAACTCAGTAGGATTTGCTTTGGAAAATGGTTGGCAGTTATGTTACGTTGACATGATTGGTAGTAAAGTGGCATAAAAAACATGCAAGCACCAGTACAGTCCTTTTTAACAAACTCTATGGTCCTCAATAGAATGATTCAAATGTTTGCATCATTTCTTAGCAAGTCATCTTTAAGATCTTCCTTATACAGTATTGCCTTGTCAGGCTTACATCAGGTTCTGTTTCATCTCAGCTCAGAATAAGATTAACAACCGCACTGTTTCGTCTTCGTCCTTTGTCTGGGAAAGCCTGTGCACTCACATATAAAGACAAGTCTCCTATGGATTCACTTGCACAAGTCAAACTGACATAACTTGCTAGTTTTTGTGGCAACAAATCTGGGTCCTGTGAGTATCGACCATAGAACTGACTAGTGTACAGTGGGTAGCCTATCATTTCGTTCATAATTCCAGTCATATGCAAGCCTATGACGCTATTTGTGCGCAGTTACTTTAAAGAAATGGGTAAGGAATTTGGATGTTGAGTCAAAAGTTTGAAATCTTTGGCTGGTAACACATGTTGTGTGATGATTTAATGTCAAAAAGAAGGTCAAAAATGATCGATAGTGCATTCTCATGAATATTCATTTAGGCCCTGAGGTATAAACTGCCATGTTAGTTGCATCACCAATGCCAACAAAAGTGCCTTCTGTATGATCACTAGGCCTTGAGCCAAAGACGAGCAACAGTAATAGCCTTGTAAAATGAAGAATGGTAATTGTAACAGGCACGTCTGCTTGCCTTCCTTAAAATGTAATCAGATAAATTGGTAATTCCCAAAGATTTGATATCCAGTATCGGTGCAAAAATCCATTCAGAAATTGCCAGACAAAATGCCCCGTCAAATCAATGGTTGTTCCCTTTTTCCCTCCTGAACTCCACTATATAATTCTCATCTTTATTTTGTCTAGCTAGGACATGTTTGTTAGCTAAGAATACACTCTGTTTAAACTACATGATTGTAATGTTCTTTTTTCATCATTAATTATGCCCTTTAGCTGTATAGACTGTTAACATTCTGGGTTATTTTAGTAAAAAAAAGAAAAAACGTTGAGGGGTTGGAGGGCTAGGAATCCATGTGTCAGCATAAACTGTTTATTAAATTTCTTTGTGGAGGAAAACTTACTGGGTTTGCTTCTGTATTGCCAAATATGTTTTAAAATGCTGTATTTTCTTACATGGAAAAGTGTTACATGAATGGTAGGAGGGTGCAAAAAAAAAAATAATCTGTTTAAATCCATCTTACCTTAAGGGAAAACTGTGGAAAAGGTTGACATGAGAACATTTTTAATTGTGTCATTGTCATGTGGAAATGATCTACCATTAAAACATTCCCTCTGAAACCACCTGTCAATTTAAGTTATTTGAATAAAATTAAATGCTGTTAAACATATAGTAAGAGTGGCTAAACTAAAAGGGGATCACTGCTATGTTTATGTTGTTACGGTGACATTAAAGGTCCGTCTCTGAATAGTCGGGTTATGAATATTAAAACTGCCTTTGCTTGCTATAATCATTCATACTTTACCTTGCACGGCAGCTGGATTCTCGCGATGTCACGAACTCGTGGGATCACATATCACACGAAAATCCATCATGTCAGCTTTCAAGTAATGCAAGTTATGCTTCAAGTAGAGTATTTCTTCATTGAAAGAAGAGCAAAGAACGGCACTGAAGGCCTTTTCTCGATGGAAAAGATGTTTTCACTCTTCTCCCGACTGGCTTCGGCAAGAATTTGATTGACAGATGGTTCATCCAATCACCTGCCAAGTATTTTATGAAAGTTCCTGCCCTTTTCCAACCAGTTTCCAATGACGGCTTCTCGAATAGTTCTGTGTAACAAACCATCTGGCAGGTCGGGTTAAAGGAACTGTGTAACATTTAGGGGGATCTATTGGCAGAAATGGAATATAATATTAATAAGTGTTTTCTTTACTGGATAATCACCTGAAAATAAGAATCACTGTTTTCATTACCTTAGAACAGTGGTTCTTAAAAATACTTTAAGCTCATTCTAACAAGTCTCTTATCAAATCTTTTATTTTCTTTATTTAGCAATGTACAAAGCCCTAGTAATTTAGATAAAGTAATTTCCCTTAATCTGGCAATTGTTGGGTTTTAGTACTTTGAATATCACTCTTTATGTTGTAAGTTCTTTATGTGTAAAGTTCTTATTTTAACATTTAATTATGTTGGTCTGAAATCTAAACCATATAGATTTAATCGAGAGATTGAAACATTCACATTCAACAACCGAAAACAATACTGGATGCAGATGCAATTGAACGCAAAGCTTATGTTACATAGGATATTAGATATATACAGTATGTGAACAATATACAGTATCCCTCCAGTTAAAGTGTGTCTGAACCTCTATGTCACTGTGACTAATAACAAGTCTGTTTAATGATCAGCAGTTTATTGGATTAGATTATTATTTCAAGGAAGTTGTTGAAAGAGCAGTGTGCTTAATGACACATAAATCTCCACAGTTCAACAATGATTGTTTAGAAAGCAATTACAGCTGAACCAAATCCAAGAAAAGCATTACAAATACAAGTGCCTGAAAAGGCGATATCAAATGTCTACATCTTGTTTGTAAGTGTACTGCTCTGGTAGCTACTGTATGTTTGAAAGAAATCTAAAGCGGAGTCTAAATAGTCAGTATTTGTCCAGCTGTAACACGGAGGTCACTCCTGTGATGAGGGTGCATGCAGAGTCACTGATAGTAAAAAAAAAAAAAAAAAAATCAGATTGCAGTCACGCCACCATCGACAATCAACACATCACTTAACCCTTTAGGTGTATGTTGAGTTTTTGAAAGCCTTCAGTCACAGTGGCTTAGAGAAACAGCACTAATGGTGTGTTCACACCAAGAGCGAAGCGAACCTTACGTGTGGTGCGACTACATACAAAGTCAATGCAAAGAGGCGAATAGACACAAATTTGCACCGGGCCACGCAAATGGTGCGAATAACTCTATGCGAACGTGTGAAATTTGTGTCATTTGCATATTCGCAGGAGTTGAAATATTTCAGCTCGAGCGAGAAATTTGTGTGAAGCTGTGTCGTGAAAGCCTATCATTGGAAATGGAGGAACAAAATATTGTATCTGTCTGTGGACACCCAGAGCTACGATGGTACCTCATATTTGTACATAGACCGGATCAAACTCTGTATAAATGTATGTGTATAAACCAGACTGTCTATGGTATAAACAACAACGTCGCTGCTGTATTCATGCCTTGATGAGTTTATCTTGAGTGTTGATGGAGCAGCTGCATAGCCTGGCACTGATCAATCCGAACTCCATTCAGAAAACAAGCATTTTAAAAGTTATTTGCTTGTCATCTTGCGGACAGACCTGACAAAGCACGAAGTCAGACTTTTTACAAATCGGCATTATTATGTAGTTATTTCGGCATCTTTTTGATCTGTTTATTGCAATTAAATCACAGCACAATCTGTTTATTTTGGGTTCATGACGCAGTAGTGACCTGTGGCTTGCAATATACAGTCAGTGCAATGGTACTGTATGTGAATACAGCTCGCCACATGATGATGTTATGAACCCAGACACGACAGCGTTTGGTTTTCTGACATATCTGGGACGTCC
The DNA here is from genome assembly GCA_916701645.2 of Sebastolobus alascanus. Classification (NCBI taxonomy): domain Eukaryota; kingdom Metazoa; phylum Chordata; class Actinopteri; order Perciformes; family Sebastidae; genus Sebastolobus; species Sebastolobus alascanus. Next base: position 58,974 of record CAKAOJ020000344.1, on the reverse strand, counting down.
ACAACATGTAGAAAGCAGCAACAGTGGTTATTTCTTTCATGGTTGATGGAGGAAAGAAAAGTTGTTGGTATCTATGGAGACTTCTCCTCTCCCGCGTTTCTAGAGCTAATGAACACAAATGATACCGGCGGCCTAACTCATGCGAGTAAAGTGAGGCGAAAATTCGCTTCGCTCTTGGTCTGAACACAGCATAAGACAACAACGTACACTTCAATGTGCTCTACAAAACTACAAAAGTAACGTGAATGCTTTGAGAGAAAAAAATACAGTTTGCATATTGAGTAAATGTTTTTGTCTTTAATAGATTGATTCTTATAAAATTTATTTTCTTTTACTTCACTTTCATGTAAAAATAAAACACTTTTATGATTAGATTCAGCATTGCGATTCACATTAACAGTACATGTATTTAGTAGTTTCATCCGTGACAAAAGTTAAAACACGCTAAATGCTCAGAAATGACAGCGGCTTCCAGCACAGTTGTTACATCAAACTGCTAAAACACTATTTTATGCGTTTATTTAAGAAAATGTGTCCCAAACACATGGAGGACAGGGAAATAGAGGAGATAGTGTGGTAACTTCCTTCCTTTACAGTGTCTTTGTGATGTGTAGGTGTACAAATATCATCTGACTGGAGGAAAGGTGAGAGCTAATTACTGATGATGGATTTTGACCATGACCTTTTTATGATAGCAGTGGAAGGCACTGTGATGGTATGTGTATAAGAAAATCCCGTAACAACTAAATAAAGTCTTACAGTCAGGGGTATCCAAAGGAAACCAATTATAATTATTATTGTAAAATGTGAATTGCACTATTGATGAGGCACTAGAAGCAATTTATTTTTTTATCAGCACCAAAAATTGCTTTTATGTTTGAAATGAAAATATTCCAGATTGCTGGATGATTTATAGAGTTGGTGGTTTAGATCATAATTTTAGACGACAGGAAAAGCAGAGCTGAATTTCACGGTGGTTTTGATCATATGTGTACACACTGAAATGGTTTCAAATGGCGAATGAATGAAGTGTTCTGTATGTGCTTAACTAAACTGCCTCAAGAAACTGAGAGACTTAAACCAGCATTTTTCTCCCATGAGGCATAGTGTTTACATGCCTGTCTTGGACTGAGTGTACCGCCGGGTGTCAGACTGAGCAGGGGAACATGGTCCAGGGAGGTAGTGTGCCCGTTTCATTGGCCAGTCTCCAGTACCTCTCCTTCAGGACGAATGCTGCCCTTTTGGGCTGCCTTTGCCTGGTGAAAACACCCTTCCTGTTCCCCACCACGCGGACGATCCCTGCAGACACAAGAAGGACCAACAAGAAGCTCGTCACACACACAGAGGAACCTTTTGAAATGTGATGGAACAAAAGAAACCTGGCTATTATTATCCCTGTATGATTGTTACATTATCAGGCTGCAGATCACCTGTGCAGGAGTGTCTTTGACTTGTTACCAGGCGCGACAGTGATGCTGGTATTGTTTTCACCTTGAGAGTCTGTGTGAGTCATCATGGCAAAATGTGGTCCTGGGCAGTGTTCATTTTGGCAGCGATTTTAGATTTAGTCTCAGTCTTGAGATGGAAATGCTTATTAGTTTTAGTCACATTTTAGTAATTTTTATCCTTCATAGTTTTAGTCGACCACAACTCATGTCTTCGTCCAGTTTTAGTCGCAGAAAGTCATTCAATTTTAGTCAAATTGTTTTCTCTATTAATCGTTTTAGCTATTTTTTTGTCTTAGTCCTCCTGTGTCAAATGTCCTTTTTAGTCATCACATTATCTTAAACATTTCAGTCAATCCGTTCTAGCCAAAACCAATAATTTTGTCATGTTAGCCAAATTTATTTCACATCAAATTTTAATCTTATTATCTGATGAAAAACACAGGTTGAATGATTAAGAATGCAGCTTTGCAGTTAGTTCGAGTCCTCCTGACAGTGCTCATTAGTGATGCAGCGTTCAGTTGCACCCACCGGTCCGTCACGAGAGCCAATCCGCACCGCCAACATGCAAACGTATGCGTTAATCAACCAAGCACAAGTCCTGCTGCAGTACCTTGTGCAGTCATGAAGTCTGCAAAGTTCCAGATGAGTTCACCGATGACGTACTGCTTCCTCTTCTGGTCGAACACGCTGTGGTATCTCTGCAGGACTTGGTTCTGGTACTCCTCAGTAAACATCACGGGTGGATCCTGGAGAGTGAAAAGTCTCTTATTGGGGTTACATTCCATGTCCATTGATGATAATGATCATATTTTACAGATTAAGGGAAAGCATATTATAAGATCAGACACTCATTTTGTGCACACTATTTGCGTACTAGTTTTTGCAATGTCCATTTTTCAATTGAGTGGGTCTCAGAATAATGATCTAAAACCATTAAAGTTAGCATTATCGATATGTTATTTATTTAAAAATTCTAAATGCTTTAGAAAAAATAATTTTTTTAATTGAATTTCACATTTAAACTATGTATATATCTCAGTTTATTGTCTGCAAAAATCCTGTCAACTATGTTACTAACAGAATATCCCCCTGCAACTAAAAAATGACATGTTTTTAGCCATGTTAGGCCTACCATTGAAATTATGGTCAAAAATGGGGAAATTGTAATCGTAAGTTACTTATCAACAAAGTTACCCAGAGTAGGGCCAACTCATGAGTAATAATGAGACGTGACCCTGCTGGGATCAATGGAAAAATATCCTTTTAAAATATCAAAAATATGTAAGCTTTGCAATAGTGGATATATTACATTGTAGGAATATCTGAACTTTAACCACTGTTTTTTTGAGAAAGCACATTACCTTTTGTGTTCATGTGAAATGTACCCCTCATTATGAAATAACCCACGAACATGTTTATGAGAAAATGTGTTGCAATCAGGATCTCTAAGACAGGTGTGGGGAGGTTTAGGTTCAGCAAAATCAGAAATTCATTGCAGCCTTAGGATGCTACGGTGATGTAATTGGATGTGTATGGATCCTCACACTGTGAAGCCCTGCCACCGCATCCGCTCCGTATTCGCTCTGGATGATGGGCTTCTTGTACTTTCCATACCAGTTCTCAAACTGTGTATTGAGCTGGATGGTGATGACCTCCAGGTGGCCTGGATCGTGGTACCAGGAGAAGTAACTGTTAACGCAGATTACATCCACATAGGGAGCCTAGAGACGAGAGAAAAGACTGAATGTGACTCTTCAACACGTCCGTGACATTCCTGTTGAACACAGTCTGATCAGTTCTTTATGAGCATAAATTACAAATAAATGCTATAATGATAAACCCTTTTTGTAGATTAATTTATTCATTCATAATGAAGCAACATATTTTCTAGTAGTAGCAATTACCTGTTATGATATTAACATAACACCAATCTCTCATCTTTTCCAATATTAGGAACTATGGAGTGGCAGTTTTCACACACGCAGCAGCAGTAACAGCTCACACATCCACAGTTATTTGCCCTGAGGTAAATGAGTAGTGTCTGCAGGTAGTCTGGGACTGCAAACTAATCGGTACCTTTACGCTACCAAGTACGCAAGGAAAAATATTCCTCACAGCGCAGGAATGTGTCAACAATGTAGTTTGACTTTGGATCAACAAGGTATAGGTATATCTACGAACGGTGTATGATAACAATCTGACTGTTGATATTGAAGCGAGTACTTTAAAATACTCACCCCTTTGTCCCTGGCAAAGTTACTGGCTGTGACATAAGTGACAGGCCGGGTTGGATCCAGATCTTTGGTATGTTTTATCAAGGTCCTGCAAGAGATTTGAAAGCACCCTTTTTTGTGGTTACAGTGTTATATAATCACTACAATGTCACAAAGTGTACTTTGAAGAAACTACTTTAGTCTGTTACAACTTCAGTGTGACAAAGCATGTCTGTGCGTTAAAGGTATGTACACCCATACTGCTTTACTTGATGGGTACGGTAGATGGGCGGGTTGAGTATTTGTCTGCCCTGTTTGTCTTCCTGAAGCCTCGGGTTATTACTGAGCTCCAGCTGTTCATGTACAGGGCAAGTTCATGACTACTGCATTCCACATATCAGAGTAAAGGGATAGGCTGTGACTGAATAACAAACCAGTATCTCCCCTACAGACACACATACAGACAATTTAAAGCTTTAGAGGGGAAATACGCCCATTTTCAAAATGCATACATGTTATTCCTATGGTCTAAGACAGTCCAAAAATATTAGTAAACATGAACAACTCTCTCCCAAATCCAAAAACTATCTCTCAAATAAGGCTAAACATGGAAAAGAAAAAGTAAAAAAAAGAAAAATCTTAAAAACTTCAGAATTTCAAGGCACAGGGGAAAAAATGTCATCTTGCATCAAAAAAGGGTCAGATGAGTTTATTTTGTGTATGAATGAATATTTGATGAGTGGATCCACTCAGCGCTTCACATCTGTATATAAAGACCAGGACTCACTTGAAATAGAATTCAGCGGGGGGCATCTCTGCAGCCGGCTCATTGGCTACTGACCACATGACCACGGAGGCGTGGTTCTTGTCTCGACGTACGAGCTCGTCCATGACGACCAGGTGATGGGTCAGGGAGGCGTTTCCAAAACTGCGACTACATCGGCAAGGCACAAAAGACACGGCACACACTGAGTTCACATCTTATGGAAAAAAGATCCAGATCCACCCATCATTTCAGGTTACCCCCTCACCACACACTGTCTTCATACACTGTGAGTAACAGCTAGATGTTCATGCCGTTGTCCAGTCCGAACCCTCAAACACACCTAAAGGTCACAGCGACGTGAGCGGTGACACTTACATGTCTTTGATGCCGACCCCCGGGCACTCATCTATCACCACGATGCCGTGGCGGTCACACATCTGCAGGATCTCCTCAGCGTAGGGGTAGTGGCTGGTGCGGAACGAGTTGGCCCCCATCCACTTCATTAAGTTAAAGTCCTTGACGATCAGCGGCCAGTCGAAGCCTTTACCTCGAATCTACAACACAGAGGAAGGGAGGACTGGATTATTGAACTGGATCCACTTTTTCTACCAAATTTCCTGTTAAATGTCCATGTGACTGAGCTAAAGCTAAAGATGGCCTGTAGATGTTAGCTCAGATATGTTGCTTCAAAGCTATACATTGAGTCTTTTGGTGAAGGTCTTGCTTCCCTCTAGTGGTACTCACATCAGAGTCCTCATGTTTATTGACTCCATGGAAGTAGAAGGGCTTGTTGTTGATGAGAAACTGTGTGCTGGTAACGTTGACCGTGCGGATGCCAACGGGTAGAGTATACACATCCTCAGACGTAGATCTGTTATCAGCTGGCATTAAGCGAACCTAGATGTTAAAATGCAAATGTTAGAAACCTGTCCTTCAGCAGACATTGTAAATAGAAGAGGTTGTGCTGAATATCCCACAACGAAAGCAAGTTGGGGAGTCCACTCTTGCACAAAACAAATCAGGTGAAGAAGAAAGTGAAGGGTAATTAAAACTATAAATATATCGTTAAATTCAGCCAGCAAATTTTTTATTTTATTTTTCATTTTCATCCCATTTAGTTAATAATTCGTTACATTACACTACATGTTTTAGTATGGATGCAAAAACGGAGCGTAAAAACTGGCTTTTTATTTCACATTTTGCAAGCTGCAGTTTAGCTATGACCAACAGCGCTCTGATTTACCATGGCACATCTGACAACAAAATATTGAAGTTTAATGCGACAGCTTCCTGTTCTCATCTGCAGGAGGCCTGCTGCTGTTCTCCAAGAATATATCTCATTAGCAATTAAATGCCTCACAATTAAGTGGTTAAAATCTGACCCCCAACACATTTGTATTCAATTTTATTTTGTTAAATTATCTGTAATATCTAATAAAGATACAGCTGAAAAAATTTAAAAAACAGTAAATTTCAGTAAATCACAAAATTGTGTATATGATTATATAAGCTGCTGAAACTGAAATCAAATCAAACACTGTTAACCCTAATAATGGTCAACTATAATTAATAAAAGATTAATCTTTCTTAAGCCAACTGCCTTATTACTCTCACAAATCTAGTGGCAATGCTCATGTGACCCGCACCTGAAAGTCACTTTGACGTGTGTGTGAACATGTTGTCTTACCTCCATGGAGTAAAGATAACCTGGATTCTCATGCATCAAGTACGGCCACCACAGCTTGACATCTACTACTTTGAGCACTCCAGATGGCGAGCTGGAGGAGGCCACACATCGGCCATCTTTGTCCATCAGAGTGACCTTCAGGGTGGGCGTTGCAGCATCTTTCACTGATACCTTGTATTTGACTAGACCTGAAACGAAGGGAAAACAACACTCATAGCTACTCTTTACAAAAACCACATGTAGCTTTACTGAGCAATTCACTCTCTTACAGGTGCTTTGGTGTTAGTGATGATTTGAAATTAGTGGTTTCATTGGAATCACGTGTATTCATTTACCAGTGTTATCCAAGAAGTCAGTCACCACGGTGATGTCATCCACGTAAGCCTTAGGAGTAGTGTACAGCAACACAGAACGATGTATGCCAGCATAGTTGAAGAAATCAAAGTAGTAGGTTTGCACAAAAAACCCTTCGGGGTACCTGTTGAGTAATTACATTTTCTTCATTATCTGAATACTCACTGACAGGTACACATTTCTCCCAAAATCAACATCAAACTAGAAAAGGTTGCATTCTCAGAATAAAGAAAAAAAGCTGTTCAAAATACTGGAAATTGTCCATTCCAAATGTATTTGTATGGCAGTAAGAGTTGAATAACTTAAAGGGGCTATATGTAAGAATCAGAAATTGCTTGTTCACAGCGACACCTGTGGCTGCAATGTCAACGAAAGTCAGCGTCCTGTTGCTCGCGCTCGCGCTTGTGCTAGCGCTACATTGACATGAACGAGCACCGGTCTAAACAGTGAGGCGACACACGTCAGCTAACACACAATATCACTCTATATTTCACCTGCTTGGCAGTAATGTTAGCTGACCAGACGAAGGTCTCTCCATGGATCAATGCTGATTCTAGTGCTGGCTTTTCCTGTCTCAGCCCGCCGACCCGGAGGAAACGGGGGGGAGACACCGACACCGACACACACCCGGTCGGGGGGGGCGGGGGAGACACCGACAACCGGTCGGGACGATAACGTAACTCTCTGCGGAGCTCCGTCACTTCACAAGACACGGGAAACCTCTGTTGGTCTGGAGGAGCTACAGCATTTATTTCTGCAAAAACGTCCACTGCACATTCACTAGATATTCTCAGAGCTAAACTAACTCTCTGCAGTGTGTAGTGTGCGCGCGTTCACGTGGAGCTGGAGCGAGCCGAGCGGGGGAGAACGAGCACGGTGTGCGAGCAGGCAGCAGGAGCAGAGCTGCAGGAGCAGCGCGTACCCACACGCGAGCGCGCATGGGATTCCGACCCGTTATGATTTATGCGCGTGAAAAGTTACAAATAGTCCCTTTAAAAGGACCAGTATGTAGGATTTAGGGGGATCTATTGGCAGAAATGTAGTATAATATTCTTTATTATGTTTTCATTAGTGTACAGTATATTCACCTATATGATCCTGGGGTATTCAGTTGGTTTAACAACCTCTCCGCTAGATGCCACTGAATCCTACACACCTGTTCTTTAAGTTAAAGGAATACTTCACCCACAAAATGACTATTTGTATATCGATTACGCACCTCGTATTACCTTGAATTCGTGTAACCTTGAAAAAACAAAATTTTCTTCAAGACTTCAAGGTAACATTTGACACACAAATAGGGATGTCACGAGAACCGATACTTGGGTACAAAGTCGATGCCAAAATTCTTTGTTTGTCTACAGTACCGTATATACCGTAGGTACTGTCAGGGCTCGAGACTAACAGCATCCCGGGGACGACAGAAAATGTGTTTGGGACGCAGTAAACTCACTATCAACGCACCCTATTTTTCCCCTGATAATGCAACGTTGTGAACAACAAATCTGTGTTGAAATCTGTAGGAGGAGAGCTGGTTAACGTTAGCTGTTAGCTCCGTGCAGGACTGTGCTGCTAACAGCTAACTAGCTCTCGTCCTGCTGATTTCAACTCGGGTCAGTTAGTGTTTTAATTAAAAACTAAATGAATGAGGTTACTTGGTGCGGTCGTCCATGTGAAGGATGTTTCCTGGAGGAAGCGTGTGCAGAGACAGAGTGTTGTTGACAGCGATGGTGATCCTGCACGGCTGAGTTGGGTCCTTGCGGATCACACCGCCTATCTCTGCCTCAAAAGGAAGATGGCCACCGTCATGCTCCGTCACTTTCACCCCGTTCACCCACTGCAAAGGGTACACACAATGAATCCAAACGATCACATTATTACAAGAGGTGGGTATAAAAAGGGATGGGTGTCACATTTTAAAACTGTGAAGCAGAGGACTTTTATTTTTTCACGTGATACTCACCACTACAGAATAATAGTGAGCACTTCCCACTCTGATGAGCACTCTTGTTCCTTCATCGGTGATCCAGCGGGCGGGCACCACCGCCTCTCGCTCATACCACACCCAACCAGTGAAATCTCTCAGTGTGGGGTCCTGGGTGATGTCATTGTAGCTGGCCGGAACCGGCATGTCAATCACTGGGCCGGTCTAGGGGAAATAAAACGTCAATGAAAAGGCAATATTTTACGTCTAACAGTGGATCTGCAGCTCTCAGTGGTGAGTTTGTAGTTAAAGGGATGATTATAGCCAACTCCAATAATAACACCATCAGAGAAAGATGCTCCACGGGCCAATAAGCCCCTAAATTTGGAGGCCAAAGTACATTTTTGGTGGCCCAAAAGTAAACTTTTACGTAAAAACTAGGGCTGTCAAAGTTAACGCGATAATAACGCGTTAACACAAATTTATTTTAACGTCACTAATTTCTTTAATACATTAACGCAACTTGCGATTTTTAGGTTATAGTGGCTCAGTTTTAAAGCTAGAGTGAAGATACTGGCGTCATATGAAACTAGAAAACATAATGAATCCATCGGTACCAACAATATCATACCAGCTTGTTTTCAAGGAGGTTAAATAATGCTCTAAAGGTACGCAAAATTTTGGTGAGGAAAAAACTGGCATGGTCATTTTCAAAGGGGTCCCTTGACCTCTGACCTCAAGATATGTAATCCAAATCTATCTCCTTCTCTGGTAACTGGATCGGTGTTTGACTTGGCTCTGGGACGTGTAGTCCTTTCTTCAGTGGCATCTAGGAACACTAAAGTGCTTTAAAATGACTTTCTATTAATGAATTACTTTAATGTCAATGTTGTCTTTGTTACAAAGGTGAAAATGCGCCTCAACATTCATTTAATTATCAAAAAAGCTTCTTTTTTTTTATGTGTTGTATTGAATAAAAGGGTGTGATACTGGATGAGAGATTTTTTTAGATCGTAATGGGCAACTACCTGGACACCTTCTGTACATCAAGTGATGACTCTGACCTCCAAAGTTTAATGTGTAATCACAGATTGTAAATGAAAAACATTTTTTTTTTTTGTGTTGTATTGAATAACAGGAGTGTGATACTGGATGACAGATTTTTGTAGTTAACCTTACCACACGTAATGGACAACTACCTGGACACCTTCTGTACATCAAGTGATGACTCTGACCTCCAGAGTTTAATGTGTAATCACAGATTTTATATGAAAAACATGTTTTATGTGCTCTACTGAACAGAATACACGTTTGTTACACTTGTTACACTTTTTAAACATGCTACCTGAGAGGAAAAGGGTGAGATTATCCTACACTTAGGAGGGGACCTCACAGACTGTCACAAGGCCAATTTAATGTGATGTGGTCGAACTGACATTTGAGTAGATCCATGTTTTGGGGAAAAAAGTCACATATTGCAATCTTTTTAAAAAACAATTTTAAAGCTATTATGGCACCATATGAAAATAGAAAACCTAAAGAATCCATTTGTACCAACCATGTCATACTAGCTTGTCACGAAGGAGGTTTGAATAAAGCTCCAAACTTATGCTAAATTTTGGCGAGGAAAAACTGTCATGTCCATTTTCAAAGGGGTCCCTCGACCTCTGACCTCCAGATATGTGAATGAAAATGGGTTCTATGGGTACCCACGAGTCTCCCCTTTACAGGCATGACCACTTTATGATAATCACATGCAGTTTGGGGCAAGTCATAGTCAAGTCAGCACACTGACACACTGACAGCTGTTGTTGCCTGTTGGGCTGCAGTTTGCCATGTTATGATTTGAGCATATTGTTTTATGCTAAATGCAGTACCTGTGAGGGTTTCTGGACAATATTTGTCATTGCTTTGTGTTGTTTATTGATTTCTAATAATAAATACATATATACGTTTGCCTAAAGCAGCATATTTGTCCACTCCCATGTTGATAAGAGTATTAAATAATCTCCCTTGAAGGTACATTTTGAACAGATAAAAAAAATTGCGAAATGCAGTTAATCGCGATTCAATATTTTAATTGATTGACAGCCCTAATATAATTAAATAAAAATAAATGAAAACAAATTAATATAAATTATACAGCTGTTCTGGAGCTTTCATTAATTTGTCAACTGTTTTTTTCTGAGGTCAAAAATTTACTTTATAAATAAATCTGCCTTTAAGGTACATTTTGAACGTAAGTTGTACTTCTTCTCACTCCTTTTCGAATATGTAAACCAAGGCAAGTGTTTGACAATTTCTTTTGCTTATGATTTTCATTGTACGTGGATACTGCTTTTTTTCTGGCAGTCCACTTGTTGTATGATGATTCTCTTTTTTTTTTTAATTATTATTATTATTTTACATGTTCGAAATAAAATTTGAAATGAAAAAAAAATGAATGAACAGGTAAAAAAAGTGTGACTAATTGCAATTAACTTTGGACAATCATGCAATTAAAATCGTGATTAAATATTTTAATTGATTGACAGAGAGGATATGAAAACAGTACTTCCTGTGTTTCACTGGTAGCCTCCACATGGATGTTTTTGTGTGGTTATGACAGACTTTTATAAACACTTTTTTAACTGTAAAACAAACAAAGTAGAGCAGCTTTATTTACTCAGAGCTGCAGCTGTTTGCTGTTGTCTCACCTCTGCCAGGCGACTCTTGTACCAAGCCTTCTCGAAGCCCTGGTTCCGGTTCGGGGACCGGTCCGCCCTGAAGCTCCACAGCCCGTTCAGCTCCTTCACCTCTCTGGAGGAAGACTCCCGGGGGAAGAGCATGCCGGAGTCCAGCAGACATCCCGCCTCAAACACTGCGAACAGAACCAGAACACGGAGCAGCCCGAGCCTCTCAGCAGGGAGCATCCTGAGCAAAGTGCAGAAACTTCCTCAGCAGCTCCTCTTCAATGCTGAGTCAGTCACCTGATTTGTTCCGTAGTCACATGACCGCATAGTTGCTTTCTCTTGCTGCCTTCACTTACTGTCGGAATTTTGTCGAATCTGTAAACTGTCTACTTTGGCTGCAACAAGCCCAGTGCATTCTGGGTGTTGTAGGTTTTTCTACCTTTTGAGCAAAAGGGAATACCTCAGCTCAATTTGTTGCACCAATTTCAAAAATATTGCACCATAGACAGCCTAGTTTTATGAAAACGTTATAATGCATAGCTCGCAAACAAAGGAACGAAAATTAAAAAAATACATTATTATGTCTGACAAAATTAATTGATTAATCGCATGATTGTCCAGAGTTAATCGTGATCAATTGCAAATTAATCACACATTTTTTTAATCTGTTCAAAATCTACCTTAAAGGGAGATTTGTCAAGTGTTTAATACTCTTACCAACATGGGAGTGGGCAAATATGCTGCTTTATGCAAATCTATGTATATATTTATTATTGGAAATCAATTAACAACACAAAACAATGACAAATATTGTCCAGAAACCCTCACAGGTTCTGCATTTAGCATAAACAATATGCTCAAATCATAATATGCTGTGTCAGTGTGCTGACTTGACTATGACTTGCCCCAAACTGCATGTGATTATCATAAAGTGGGCATGTCTATAAAGGGGAGACTCGTGGGTACCCATTGAACCCATTTTCATTCACATATCTTGAGGTCAGAGGTCAAGGGACCCCTTTGAAAATGGCCATGACAGTTTTCCCTCAAGAAAATGTAGCTAAGTTTTCAGCGTTATTTAACCTCCTTCCTGACAGTATGTCATGGTTGGTACCAATGGATTCATTAGTTTATTTAGTTTCATATGATGCCAGTATCTTCACTCTAGCGTTAACACTGAGCGGTGAGTGGTGTTAAAACGATTATTGATAAACCACAACACAAGGAAACTAATACTTTATTCTAAATCCACATTATTTTCTATGCACAGGTTCTAAACCATCATTCACGGATGCAACATTGGATAGATGACACTAGATGGCGCCAGATACTCAGACATCAGAGTCAATGGCAGAGCGCAACAGAGCGCAGAAGCAGTGTCCACATCCCCAAATTTACTTTCAGCACATGAACAAATTAATTTACTAGGGAGAAAAATTTAGGTTTGGGCTGCCTTTGATGCCCTGTTTGTGGAAATTTGGTCAAATGTATTCAGGAATATGCACCATTCCCAAAAAAATTTGCAATAAATCAAATTACAAGAAACCAACTGACACACAATAAAGAAAGATTTTAGGGATTTAGGGAGTAGATGCAATGGCAAAATCAGAAAGTGTACTGCAAAACTATTGAAAAACCATCCACCTCCTCACAAACTTAGTGATAGTAAAACCTGTTTATGTCTACGGATTTATGAAGCAGTGGTTGATGTTTTGTGTCCACAAGAGGCTCAGTTTTGTATCAGTGGCAGGTTGTACTGTAAAATCACGAAGCCCTGGTGGCCCGCGGGTGTCACTGACCATGAACTGCAGCGTCCCGGGTACTGGTCCACCCGCTTGGGGACCTTTGTTGCGTGCCATTCCCCATCTGTCTCTCCCCTAATTTCCTGTCCTCTCTCTACTGTCAAATTGCTAATAAAGGCATAAAATGGCCAAAAAGTACTCTTTAAAAAAACACATATGGGGTTTCTCCATTCGGATAAAAGCACTTTTAGGCAAATCAAAAATATTTTCACTGCACCTTTGTCTTCCCAGTATTGTTGTCAGTTTTCTCAGGGAATTACTGGCACGATACTGTGCATTTGCAGAGAGTGGTGTGCCAAGATCTTGTAGTATTTGTGGAGTGAGGTTATAGGTTCAGTGACCTAATTTCTGCAAATTTTTGAGAACTGGATTATGACACAGAAACACAACAGTTTTACTGGATATTTTTTATTTCAGTCATAAGGACATGACATGAAAAAAGCTGTAAGACATTTAAACTTCAGTCGTGTGTGGATCTGTTCAAAGTGTTACATACAGTTAGTCTTCAATTGTCAGTTTTGACAATAAACTTAGTGTGTTGAGTTGAAGTTTTACACTCAGTAACACTTTAGTCTCACTGAATAGACCCACACATGCCTCAATCCAGTTTCGGTTTACATTGCACAGGACATTGGCTTATTCCTAGGGGTGGAAGTAACGAATTATATTTACCCTCGTTGTAACAAAGTCAGTTTTTTTTGTGTACTTGTACTTTTTTGAGTTTTTAAAAAAAAAAATGTTTACTCAAGTACTTTTTATGACAATTATTGTACTTCGCTAAAACAAGTCACATGAAAACGTCCTGTGTGAATGGAACAGATGAAAGATGTTAAATCGGCAGCTGCAGCAGAGAAAAAGCTGCAGGTGTTTCTGCGGCCGCAGGAGAGCGGAGCTCCAGAGAGGAGACATTCTGCACTCAGCTGACATGATTTAATACACCACCCAGCGAGGACGCTCAGTGACCCAAATCAAACACACCCGAGATGTGTGTGACCAACAGGTGCATGCTGGGTCTTTAGTGAGGTGTTTGAGGCCTTTCTAATCCCCTGATGTTACTGCAGAGCCTCTTTCAGCTCAAAACTTTTTGAATTTGAGGAGCGCAGTGGGACAGAGAGGCTGAGTGGACTGGTTATGGTGGGTCAGATAGGCTTGAGACTTGTTATATTAAGCTTTTAGAATGAACAAGCAGAGAGGAGGACTTGGCGGCGTAGTCTGACTTATTGCTTTAACGTTTGTTTGTGGCTGTAGCCGCTGTTGGAGTTTATAGACTGTTTCAATGGAATTGCATATAGGCAACAGCTTGGGTCCATGTTCACTTCCTGTCAGCTGATGTCATTCACATACAATGTAACAGGAAATAAACTTGGACACATTTGGAATGTTTACGTTTACAACAGTGAAATGTTGATGTTAATCCTACTGCTGATTCTATAAGAAGTGGCAGGTTATTTAATTTCTGTGGCTTAATAATGCTTGTTGCACCCCCTGCGGTGTCCATTGACTTTTTATTTATTGTCGGCCATTTTTGTTTACTTGTCTCAGTTTTGTGGTTAATTCTTGTGAGGCTACACAGAGGAAGGTGATTGCATACTGTATATAAATGATAATCAGTTGTATGAACAGGTTGCAAAGTGCTACAGTACTTTTACTTGAGTATAATACTCTAGTACTCTTTCCATCTCCACTTATTATCTATCCAGGTATGTTTCCCATCCCTGACAGCCACAAATTGATTTATGCTTTCTTTTCCCCACATAAATTCTTAATCCCAGAGGGAATGGCTCCACCAACTCTTGCACTTGACTAAAAGCCAAAGTACTTTCTCTATATTTCTTTCGTTTTACTTTTGATTAATGTCTGCCATTTCCTTTAACCCGATGACCTCCTGGTTCCCCTCCAAAAAGATTCATTCTAGGGGAGCACGCTTTCTCATTAAATCAAAAATATTTCACATTGACCAAGTGACATACCGTAGTTGGAAAACTCTATTCCCAAGAGATAATCAAATCATCATAAAACCTTTTAAAGTTTTTTTTGTTAAAGTTATGCGGTCTGGCACAAATAAGTACAATTTACTGAGCATCTAAAGCACAAACAAGGCAGGTTTATAATAAAGTGCTTCACAGAGTGACACACTCATCCAAACAACCCGTAGCACTGCCATCTGCCTGGAATTAATGTGAGGTTAATGGTGAGTTCAGTGTTAATTTCCTGTATACAGTCTGTCATTTGTCTGCTCAAGTCATTTTCCCACCGATTCATTTGGGATGTTTCAAAATAAAAGTACTTTCAATCTATTTTTAGGGATATTCCTTTGGTTCCCATGTCAGTGATGTCTTGTTCAACATACCTATCCCTGGATGAAATGTACATTTCAAAAAACATTCAAGCTTAGTACCACAATCTGGTTAAAAAAAACTTTTAATGATACAGTATCATCATGGCTTGCAACTATTTTTGTGGCAGATCCTGTGCACTTCCAACTTCAATTGATTTGATCCAGGTGAGACCACCAAGTACATTTTGAGGCATCCATGCAGGGCGGCTGTGGCTCAGGAGACAGAGCGGATCGTCCTCTAAATGACAGTTCGATCCCTGGCTCCTCAAGTCCGCATGTCGAAGTGTCCTTGGGCAAGATACTGAACCCCAACTCAAAGAACGTATATTGCCAAGAAGTGAAAGTCAGTTGTTCGCTCCATTGCAACATCAGCACAACCAGCAGCAAAGCTACGCTTCCGCCATTTTGGACTGAAAGCAACTACCGGACGCCAGTAAAACGTCAGCCTAAAAAGTGCCGTACAAAAGTAAAACAAAATTATTTCTATTCTATTGTCATATTCTACCAAAATGGCCTGTGTTGAACAATAAAA
Organism: Sebastolobus alascanus; assembly: GCA_916701645.2. Taxonomy (NCBI): domain Eukaryota; kingdom Metazoa; phylum Chordata; class Actinopteri; order Perciformes; family Sebastidae; genus Sebastolobus; species Sebastolobus alascanus. The sequence continues at coordinate 43,238 of CAKAOJ020000344.1, read as the reverse complement.
TATTCTAAATATAATAAGCGTTTTCAGTCCAAAATGGCAGCAGCGGCTGTTGCCAAAAGAAGAACACCGGAGTTTTGTCTCTTTGCTTCTATACTCTTTGCCCAAATTGCTCCTGAAGGCTGTGCCATCACTGAGTGAATGAGTATTTAGATTAGATCACATTCATTAGTGTATGAATGTGTGTGTGAATGTTGACATGTAGTGTAAAGCGCTTTGAGTGGTCGGAGGACTAGAAAGGCGTATATTCAAGTCGATTATAGCCCATTGTAAAGCTCTAATGACACAGGCTGGTTCTAACGTGCTTCACAGAGCAACAAATGACTTGTCTCTCAGTAGCCATCTACAACCTGTTCACATCACTTGTCATTCCACACGGCTTCTCAGGAAGCTGTTGTCTTCTACCTGCACGCTCCTGCTCTCACATTCCCTTCCCAACAGATCTTCACCAACATCAGATTTTGTTGCAGGGGTGAAAAACACGTCTCTGCCTCAAAACCAAACCTCATTGACGCTGCACTGGATTCGACTGTTATCAGGCCATTAAATAGGCGTTATTAGCCTCTATAAGCACCATAGATGTGGGTCATTAAGGGCCTACTACGCCTACTACGTTTTAAAACTGAAACTGAAACTTAAAAGCAACACGTTCTAACATGTTTAAAACTGAATGAAACGTCACGTTTTGAACACACACACAAAAAATTACAACTTCTAGGTTTAGGCAACAAAACTACAACTTCTTTAGGTTTAGCTAACAAAACTACAACTTTAGGTATAGGCAAAAATAACAGTTAAGGTTAGGGAAAAACATCATGTTTTGGGTTAAAATAACTACAAACACAAAGACAACTACACATTGTTGGTTTCACACCAACAATGTGTTGGTGGACCCATTGGGTGAAAACCCCCTGTTTTGCGTCCCATCCATCATCCCCAGCATCCACCCCTTATGGAGTTTCACTCTGTCTATACTACAGCACCTGACTTCCACCTCTGCTCCTGTCATAATTACTATGGCCATAGAGGTCGCTGTTTTGCTCTTTTAAACCTTCTTTCGGTGATCTACGATGTGAATAGATGATAAAACCTACTAGTGGGTGTAGTAGGCCCCTATTGACCCACACCTATGGGGCTTATAGCAACTGATAACGCCTATTTAATAGTATTGTAGTAATATTTAATTGACAACAGTCTAATCGGCTGGACTTATAGCTCTTTTAAGAAAAGGAAAAAACAAAGTGTTCTGTTCACTCATCTCAGACACGGTGTGTCTTCCTTTGCAGCCTCTCTGATACCGAGCCATGCAGCTAAAAAAAACACTCACAATGCTCAGAGGAGCTGTGGGTTACAAAGGAAGTCATAACCTTGACTGAGAAAAAAAGCTGGCGAAGGTCATGCCCACATCAGAGGCAAGGAGAGTTCAGCTTTTGGCAAATACATCAATCCATTAGACCGCTTTGTTGTCTAAAAATCCCCTCTCTTCTTTCAGTCTTTAGAATTTTAGTTATTGTCGATTGCTTTTGCATTGTTCAAGGCATCTTGTGATATCTGGATTAACATTAAGAGATTTTGATGTATATTTTTGGTTGCTTTTGTTACTTTAAATTGAACTAATTAAAGCAGCAGTAGGCAGAATAGTTTTGTCATCATTGGGCACAAATTCCATAATAACCTTTCAGCTTATTGTAATTCCAGTGTTCTGAGAGAAAACTAGACTTCTGCACCTCCTCATGGCTCTGTTTTCAGATTTTAGAAAATCTAGCCCGTGACGGGAGACATTGACCAATCAGAGGTCATTTCAGAGAGAGAGCGTTCCTATTGGCTGTTCATTCAACGGAGGCAGCTGTCAATCAATCCCGAAGTCCGATCAAATGGTCAAACTAGGCAGCGCTGATCAAATATTAATCAATATTCTGTTACTGTAATGCCTATCTCACCCCAAATGTTTTCAGAAACATCTTGTAGTGTACTGTTTAGCTGCAAAATGAGAAAGTTTGCTCCGGCTGGTGGGCGGTGCTTGGTATTTCCTCAACTGATCTCAACATGGCTGCCGGGTAACAAACTTTCTCATTATACAGCTAAACAGATGTTTCTGAAAACATTTTATTCAAGAATTAGGCATTAGAGTAGCAGAATATTAATTCATATTTGATCAGCGCTGCCTAGTTTGACCGTGTGATCGGAGTTTGCGAGTGATTGACAGCTGCTCAGAGACGGCAAGGCTCATAATTGCTCCATTTCTAACCCCTGCTGCTTTAAACAGGAGGAATAAAAGTGGCATCTAGGTGTTTCTACCTTATTTAGAATGTGTTGTGAATCAAATATAAAATCAGCTCCATAAGGCCAGACTGCAAATAGAAAGCACTATTGATCGAAGAGAAACTCTTCAGTTGTCATCTCTCTGATATTCAGAATACAAGTTATTTTGGGCTCTTTGGCAGCTAATTAAGAGCACATTTTTCATTCATCCTATCTCACGCTGTCATTTTTTAAGCACTTGTTATTTTCATAGTTGACCTGCTGTTCTTACTTTCTTTTTTTTTATGAATAAATTTGTTAGTAGGCAAAAAATAAAAAGCAGTGCAGTAAAAAACGGTTTTCAAGGGGTGTTCATCCATGCATTATTGATAAGCAAGCAAGGGGGAGTGGGAACTATAAAGGGCGAGAAGGAGAGAATAAAGGGGGACACAATTCCCCAAAGCCAGATTTTTGCTGATGTGCTTTTTTTTACAGTAGTACAGCCTGCGCCCCGTGTTACCAGTACATCAGTGGTGAAAGAACACACAGACATGTTCAGTTGTGAGTAACAGCTTTAGTTCTGACCACAACATACAGATATGGACAAAAAAAAACCCCTGACAAAACAAGGCTGTTTGCTGGCTAAAGTACAAAGTGTGTGTTTAAAGTGCAGAGTACAGCGGTCTGCACATTCTGTGTCAATGATATGATATTCTAAAATCCTTATCTCAACCTGTATTTTTTGCAGACGTAGTTAATAATGTTATGATGACATCCACAAGTAGATTAGATATCAGCTCAGTTTCTCCATTGATGTCTTGCATTCAGTTTTGTGAATGAACTGTAGCAGAACGTACAGTAATTCATAACATAACACTAATTTATCTGGTGGAATTTTTTATTGGCCCACGCAAAGCTCAGGCATTTAAGGGTGTTTCTGCAACTACGGTCACTGTTGACTCTCCCAAAAAATGATGAATTATAATTTTAACCATCAGAGTATGTAATATAACAGTAATATATATAAACAGGTACACAAAAATACATATAGTCGTTAAGATTTTAAGCTGTAATTTTTATGGTTTTCATCACTTGTTCTTACTAAATACCCTCACCGCAACATTACAGTAACGTTCCTCTTATGAATTTTACTTTTTTCATTTCTATAATATTCTTAAGACATTTTAATTTTCATCAAGCTTTGTGCATCACTGTAAATATTGATATAAAAACATTTTCTAAAAATAGGGGATTTCATGATTTTCTCTACACTCTGAAAAATTAGTAACCATAGATGTCAGTCTTCATACACAAAAAATATAAAATATGTTGTGTTTTATGACAGATATTAGAATACCACAACACAGACATGTTGTGGAAATGACAGTTTTGATAATATTGCAGATAAATGGCAGCTAGCAAGGTCTGCTACGTTAGCTTTGACTCTTAGCATCTAATATATGGTGCCTTCAAATGGAACTTCTGAGCTTGTATTTAAAACATGGGAAGTCGTGTACACCATATGCTTTGCGTTCAAGTGGTTAAGTCGTGAGAACACCGCTGCTACGAAATGGCAATATTAACGTTACTGTCGGCATCTAGAAGCCACAGAGGCTAACAATTTAGCAAGCTAGCAAGCAACATAATGCAGTAAATGCAAAACGACAGAGGAAAAAGATGAGGCCGTTTGGAATATCAACATTTTCCTCAGACATATTATAAAATTACGAAGAAAAACAATATCCGACTAAAATTACTTATTATGCGCCGAAAAATGAACTTCCATGACCTCCGCCATTTCTGACAACTTCAACAAACACGTCACGAGTGGTGAACTCGGAGCTTTCAGAAACTTTCCACTTTTGTTCAGTGTCGCGAAAATCATATAAATGATTTGTAAACAAATAGTTCATTTTAATATGGTGTGGAGTAATATGTATATGAAACAATTCCATTTGAAATAATGTCATATTATAATTGAATTAGCTCATTTTACGTATCTCAACATTGAAACCGCAGTTGTGGGACGTGAAGAAAAGTGGTGTTTGGGACCATTAAAATGCTCCATAAATTTGATTAAATCACATTATTTGATAATTATTTTTATGTCAAGATGGGTAATAACACGATGTATATATTTATCAAACACTGCAAATGTTAACATGAATCCAACATTTCTTTGCTGGGACTTAAAAATGCCCGTAGTTGCAGAAACACCCTTAAACAGTCATGATAGCCAACTACCAAACAGCCAGTAGACTGATGAATAGAGAAAAGTCCAACACATCCTCGACTGTGAGGGACACTCGTAATGGTTTAAAGTGGTTTGGGTATTTGTGTTTTCCATTTAGTTAAAGCATTTCTAATAATAGTGACCCACAGTTATTAACAGGCTACTGCTAATTGACTGGTTCGAGTGTAGTGCAGATGTACTTCTGTGTTTCCTATAGTGCTTTCTGCATCCTGTCTCTTTTCATTGTCGAGAGTGTCCAACTCCGCTTGGATAAACATGTGATAAGGACCCATGTGGCTTTGCTCCTGAACTCTCCAGGCCATAATCCAAACCAACGGGCTTCCAAGTAGCTTGACTCTAAATTCACTGATGGACAGGATATCCCTCAAATTAATTTGTGGGGATTTCATGCAATATTTAAGGTAATAAAATGACGAGGGAGAAGAAGGGATATTATTTTTGCAGTGTGCCTTTATGTCTTACACACCGATATAAATCAGAGCAGTCAGGAGGGTTTTCTTTGGCTCTCTGCTAGAACCACAAGTTGTGCCCAGTGAACATGTGTTACAAGGTGAAACCGGTCACTGAGACAGCTTGCTGTGCTTTCATCCTCTGTCTGGGCGGTAAAGTCCAACACAGTCATGTCGCAACACCTGAAATATTTCAGCAACTCCTAATTGCTGTAATAAGACTGTGTAATGCAATAAAAAAGCACAATAAAACCTAACGAGAGAATAAAGTTCTAAATTACTGAGCACATATTAATGCCATAACTCTTTGGCAGGCCGTCTAATGAGGCATTGCATCTAACATTAGTCACTAATAGATTATGAAGTGAGTTGAACATTATAAAGGGGGGTGTAAATGTGTTGCTAGAAGAGGTTAAGACGCAGGAAGCTTTTGGAATTTAGTCAGGTGTGATAGGTGTGATATGTGACCTTCTAGCAGCTAAAACACAAAGGTTTTAAAGGGAGAGACTACAGGTGAACATTTTAACGACTAGATATCACCATTAAATGCCCCCAGTTGAAAATTATTTTTGTATGAGAAGTTTTCTGTAATGTTATGTTTAAATTAGGGCTGTCAAAATTAACTCGATGATAACGCGTTAACTTAAATTAATTTTAATGCCACTAATTTCTTTAATGCATTAACGCAACTTGTGATTTTTAGGTCGTAGTGGGCTCATGTTAAGATAATGGTATCATATGAAACTAGAAAGAAATCCATCGGTACCAACCATGTCATGTTAGCTCGTCGCAAAGGAGGTTAAATAACACTCAAAACTTGCGCTAAATTTTGGCGCGGAAAAACTGACATGGCCATTTTCAAAGGGGACCCCCACTGACAGCTGTTGTTGCCTGTTGGGCTGCAGTTTGCCATGTTATGATTTGAGCATATTTTCTATGCTAAATGCAGTACCTGTGAGGGTTTCTGGACAATATTTGTCATTGTTTTGTGTTGTTAATTGATTTCCAATAATAAATATATACATACATTTGCATAAAGCAGCATATTTGCCCACTCCCATGTTGATAAGAGTATTAAATACATGACAAATCTCCCTTTAAGGTACATTTTGAACAGATAAAAAAATGTGCAATTAATTTGCGATGAATCACAATTGGACAATCACGGGATTAATCGCGATTAAATATTTGAATCGATTGACAGCCCTTGTTGAAATATTATGCAAATGTTGCGTTATCATATTAAATATGTGCTAATTTGCATAAATGTCCAGAACAGTAATCTAAACATTGGATAAAGCCAGGTTCAAAATTGTTGTTGTTTTCATTTTGTTGACATATTAGAGTCAATTCTTTGTATCACTTAATCAGAAAATACTGTCAAAAGCCATAAAAAAAAAACATTTTCGCCATGTTTTTAGGAATAAAATGTTGTATAAATCAGGCTATGAATGATATCTGAACAAACCCCTCTGTAAGAACCTTCAGAATATAGATAGGAATGAAACTGGAAAGCTTGATGTATAGAAGTGCTACTGAAGTGGAGATTTCTGGCTCAGAGTTTGAGAAAAAACTTATTTTGAGAAAGCAGCCCTTAAAGATATGTATTGTAAAGTTCCATACATTTTGCAAAATACTACAGCTGAATAACGTAAAACATGTTAACTAATAGATATCACCATGAAACGTCCCAATGTTTTTACTTACATCAAGACAATTATTTATTGTATTACAAGTTTTCTGAAATGTTATGTTTAAATATGCAAATAAGGCATTATTTGCCACTAATCTGAAAGAAGACGTGTTATGGAAGCAAAATAGCTCAAAACCTCAAAATTGACCAGTGCATGAAAAAGCCTTGTTTTTTCATGTAGTGTCTCACCTTAATGACAGAGATTTTGCAGGAGAACATTATTTGCTGACATTTTGCAGTGTCATTTTGTGCTGCCTTGGCATACTCTAGGTATTTTATTGTTATTTTGTTTTATGAATCTCTTAAAATTACATATTGCACCATTGTCTCCCTGCAGAGATGTGAGTGTGGGGCAAAGTGAGGAAGCCTAGATATGGGTGTAGCTGCACTGAGGGTCCTGGGAGGCTCAGCTCAGATAGCAGTAGTGGCAGATTGGCTGTGTGGGCGCATGCATGACAGAGTAGGAAGTCATCTCTTAACTCCTGCTGTGCGCTTCCTTCTGTGCCAAGGTTTCACACTGCCAAAGCTCCGGCTGTGATTGCGAGCCGAGCAGAACCGCCACCATCCCAGCAGAGATCTGCTCTCTCCTCCACGTTTTATTAATAATGACTATACTTTCCTGCAGTAATGCTCGAGTTTGAGGAGTTGACTGGTTATTTCTGCTGCAGCCGTAGAGTGATTACACTGCTCGGACCACGAGGAGCAACATTTTCAGCCTGCAGAGAGGGTTGCCATCTGTCAGAGTTTATATTGGAACCCAGGATTTATATGCTGTAATTGCTCTGTTGTGAATGAAAAAAATCCCTCCCTTTCCTGCAGATGACATAACAGCAGACTGGTGCAGGTTGCTCCCAGTGGACGCAGTAACACAGGTGCACGGCAGCAGCTTCTGACACCATAATGTTGTGTGAGGTGTGAGAGCCGCAGCTGCGCCGGCACACGGACCCGGTCGATTTTAATTCCAAGTCGCAATCGTCTCCCTGTCCAAACAGGGTGAAGAAGACATACTGCATGATGGCTCTATCGCCGCTGACCCTGAGATTCATTTTTAGAGAGAATAGTTATGGATTTCAACATCTCAGCAAAAATTCCAGGCAATATCCTGTTTGTTCCACGGCTACCTGTATAGGTGACGGACAAAACCAGCTAAAGATTAACTGTTTCACTGCAACCTGTTAATGGCCATCACAGGTCATGCGGCCGGGGCTGGTGGAGGGAAACGTAATAGCCGTCATGGGAGCAGTGCCGAGCAGAGGTCAGCGACCTTTCCTGTGGATTCCGATGCCTCATCGCTTATAGTGACAGGAAGCAGATGTGCTGCTATTTTCTGCTCGTATTGTTGTGCCGTACTCGGTTGATTAATAATTAATCAAATGACTAAATGAGGAATTGCTTGTTTTTGCGCCGGATTCAACTGTTATCAGGCCATTAAACAGGTGTTATCAGTCACTATAAGCACCATAGATATGGGTCATTAGAGGCCTACTACGCCTACTACGTTGTAAAAGTGAAAGTGAAACTTAAAAGCAACACGTTCTAACATGTTTTAAAACTGAATGAAACGTCTCGTTTTGAACACAAACAAAAAGGCTTCTTTAGGTCTAGGCAACAAAACAGTTTAGGCAATAAAACTACAACTTCTTTAGGTTTAGGCAATAAAGCTACAACTTCGTTAGGTTTATGCAATAAAACTACAACTTCTTTAGATTTAGGCAGTAAAACTACAACTTTAGGTTTACGCAATAAAACTACAACTTCTTTAGGTTTAGACAATAAAACTACAACTTCTTTAGGTTTAGGAAACAAAACTACAACTTCTTTAGATTTAGGGAAAAAAACAGTTCGATTAAGGCAAGAAAGCTACAACTTCTTTAGGTTTAGGCAATACAACTACAGCTTCTTTAGGTTTAGGTAATAAAACTTCAACTTCTTTAGGTTTAGGCATTAAAACTACAACTTCTTTAGGTTTAGGCAATACAACTTCAACTTCTTTAGGTTTAGGCAATAAAACTTCAACTTCTTTAGGTTTAGGCAATAAAACTACAACTTCTTTAGGTTTAGGCAATAAAACTACAACTTCTTTAGGTTTAGGCGAATAAACCAAGCAGTTAAGTTTAGGGAAAAACATCGTATTTTTGGTTGAAATAACTACGAACACAAAGACAACTACACATTGTTGGTTTCACACGGGATGCAAACTCTGGTCTTTTGGGTGAAAACTGTGTTTTGTGTCCTGTCATAATTATTACGGTCGTTAGAGGTCGCTGTTGTGTTCTATTATGCCTTCTTTCGGTGATCTACCATGTGAATAGATGATAAAACCTAAACAGTCTAATCGGCTGGTTTTTAAAAACAAAGCACTGCAGATATTTTAATATCACATGCTGTTATTCTGTTGCTTACATGAACAAAACTGCTTTGCTCTCAAACGTGATACACTGCTTGAAATTCATTCAGTTTTTCTTCGCCTACTAGTTACTGTGAACATGGTTTGTTTCCAGGCAGAACAACAAAAAGCCTCAGTTTTTGCACTCAGACACCTTCCCTATCTTTGTCCTCGTAGTGCCAGAGTGACGACGTTGCGGAGAGGGAGGAAGAGTAAAGACAGGGAACAGGCATCCCTCGTGTCTCCTCTCACTGTTCTCATGTGAGAATACAAGCGTTGAATAATTCATAGCCTGTGGGAGGTGAATAATGAATACGGGCAAGTGATTAAAGGATGCATGCTGATGAGCAAGAGAGAAAGAGAGAGAGGAGGGCTTCCCCCGCTGAGTGATCTCTCACCTGCTTCACCGAATGCGGAGGAGCTAAAATAGCCCACATGTATTTCATTGAGCACAAAGCGTTCAACCTGCACGGCGAGCTGGATTTTTCCCGCTTGCAATCACAACACAACGCATGTCCGCGAGCTCTGCTTGATGCATTTGTTTGCTCCAAAAGCTCTCTGAACGCCGTAAGACTGTGTAAATGGAGTGAAAAGGAGAATCCATGTTTAAAGGTGGTGAATAATACATCCCTGCAGCATCACGCAGGGCTGTGTCTGCACGCTGGGGTTTCCTATGCAGGGAGAGGTGGGAGTAGGGGCCAGCACATTTGAGGTTTATCTCCTTCTCTCTTCTCTGTTTCAGTGTGTGTATGCATGTAAATTAGTCTCTGTGAAGTGTGGCTATGCTGACACATCTGAGCTCATGCATGTGTGGTTTGTTTTTGCGGAACATGGGTCATTGGTTCCAGTGTTAAAAGTAACTCCTCACATCCACCCACGCAACACCCACCGCTACGCACAACTATTCTAAATATACACCTCACATGTATGTGAAGAAGCAACGTACCCCCGGGCAATACAAAGGAGCACGCTGCACTTTTACTTATTAAAGCGATGTAGGAGGGATGTGCATGTGTGGTGGCGGTTATAACCCAGCGGTTTCATTGAAGCTGTGGCTAAACACCAGGGAGCAGAGGCTGGTGGATGATGTGCACCGTTAAGACTTTATCCTCTTGAACGTGTACAGCAGCATGTATTATGACAAAACGGAGGGTGCGTGTGGCAGCACATTGGGCAATGGTGTGAATTGATCCGGGCTTATGTAAGGCAGCGCTGAGGGTTTCCCCTCTTTAATGACACCAAGCAGCTGGGTGTCCATTCAGCAGAGCTGCAGGAATAATTCATGCCGACAACACACACATAATGAAGAAATATGTGAGTGTAACGACCTGCAATAAAGGTCACGTTCTGTGTGAAAATGACTGCAGTTTATGTTAAAGGGGTGGCTGAAAACACCTCTGAGGCATCTTTAGCAAAGAGGAGGCTGTGTGGTTAAATGGAATGGAAACATGTAATTAATTTGTTTTAGTAAGATGAGCAAATCAGCAGGCCCAGAAGATTGTAAGGCTTTAACAGGAATAATTCCTCAAGCAACGGATCAGATGAGCTTTAATCATTAATCTTCTTCTCTTAAATTATAACATAATAAGTTAAAGAGGGCTTAAGTAGCCTAAATAAAACACCTCCATCAATAAATACATAGTCAAAAAGGGATTTATAATAACGAAATTTAAAGGTCTAAAAATTGAGATTTTCAGGTTTTAAGTGTTATATAAATACTGTTAAACTATCAAAACGCTCAATATACAGAGAAATACACACAGCTCGTATTTAGAAATTGCACGTTTGAAACAAGCCGTTAGGATTTCTGTCCATTTGTGATGTCACAAATATACAATACTTAGACCATTACACGGTCTTAAACGTAAACATTCTAAATGTGTCCCAGTTTATTTCCTGTTGCAGTGTATGTGAATAACATCAGCTGACAGGAAGTAAACATGGACCCAAACTGTTGCCTAGCAACGCAATTCCGTTGCGATTCCGAGTGTTTCAGACAGAGGGTAAAAACAGGTATATTCAGGCAGACAGCATGAATAAAATAATGTGTTTTTTGAACATTACAGCATGTAAATATGTTCTATTAGAAACACAAAATACAAGTATGAACCTGAAAATGAGCACGATATGGGACCTTTAAAAGCAATTAAAAAAACTGATGTTGAATGAATGTTTTTCTACATTTGTATTTTGGTTACTTATAAGTTATTATTCATGTTGAGTTGGGGGTCATTATTTCACGATAATGCCACAGTTAGTTGATTGAGTTAATTTATTCTGTTGGACCACCGCAGCCCCTAGACGGTGCCTTTAGTCCACTGACGTTAGCTACGTTAGCTAAGCGGTGTTAACTTAGCTGACGTTACTTGTTTCACCATGTCAGGCTAACGTTAGGCAGCTGAGAACTGCTCAAGTTCTTCCCGAAGTCCTGGATATTGTTGTCAAAAGTAATTTTACATAGAAAGTAAAAGTAAAAGTAGAATATTGCACACTTCTTTGGACAGCTTGCATTCAAATGCGTGGGTATCGTAGGGAGACGCCACCGCAGTAATGGCGATGGTTACTTCCGATATTTCCTTGGATTCGTCTATAAAATAGGGCAATTATGACAATTCAAAATGTGTGCTGTGGAAAAAAAAGCATATAATTGCAGTGAGACCGAACCAAAACTCCCCCTGTAGAGCTGAGGAGTGGTGGTAATTCACTTTGGTTTCACTATGAGTGACTTCTTTCACATTACACACAGTCATTTGACCAGTCGTTCATATAAAGATATTGATAAGTGCAGCTTTAAAGCCATGCAGTATGAGTTGTTTTCCAGTATGTGTAGCCTGTAGGCCGACTGACTGGTTCAGAGGTCCACGTCTCTGGTGAGGGTCAGTGTTCTCCAGAGTGGACCAGCGTCATGGGGTCTTCAGCTGAACAAATAAATCAGTTGTTCCCTCTCTCCTGGTCTTGAATCATCAAAGCTCTCCGGTCACATTCCCGAACATGACCTGCAGGAAAAAAACATAACTGACAAATTAGTGATTTCACAGGAAAACTTTTAAAGGATAGGGTGTAACAGAAGACAAAGGAGGCCTAAGACAAAGCACCATTATACAGTAGACAAAGCTCATCGTGAGTATATTTTCACATACTTATCATAGTTGTGCCATTTGTCACATATTTCTCATGACGTAGTTTGTTATTAGAGGAGTGGTACCTTCTGATCAGTGTTTGTCTTCAACACAATCGAACACTCAGCTTCCTCTTCCTGCTTGTGAGGAGGTTGAATAAGAGGCTGGCGCTGCAGGAGAGCGTTCACAAAGACAGACACGAAGGATGTCTGGGGGACCATTTCTCATAAATCCACCCACGCATTCCTTTGCTTGGAAATAAGTGCATGCCACAGACTTGAGGTCTCAATATTCAGGAGCTCACGTGACAGCAGGTGTTGACTGAGAAACCTCTTCTCTTAGATGAGAGGACACATCTGTCAGCAGCACATTTAGATGCTAAGAATGATAGTGATGTTTACGGTACAGCTCCTTTAAGATGAGTTGGTACCCCGTGTTTTTTCTCCTGAAAGAATAAATTATCTATAAATAGTAATCTATACGAAATATCCTTGTATCTGGATTATAGAATTTATTTTCCTGAGCAATTTTATTATAAGGTAGGCCTATAGATATGAGATATAAGATATTTCAAAGGAACAGTAGTTCGACATTTTGGGAAATATGCTGCGTGGAGTCTTGTTCTAGTTATTATAACAGTAAATAACTCCCCAGTAAGCCAACAACTTTGTCAATTTCAGCCCCGTTAGCAACATGGTTCCAGGGGTGGTAATGACGGTCGGTCGGTCAAACCACCATTGTAGTCCAGACTGAAGTATGTCAACAATTATTGGATTGATTGCCATGAAATTTTGTTCAAACAATCCAACACATTCTCATCCCAACTCGTCACATACCGCCGCTTTGTCACACCCCTTGGCGTCACTTTATTTTCGGCATCAAAACCACTATAGTTACCGATGGCATCACAAAACCACTATAGTTAGGTTTAGGAAAGAACTACATGGTTGGGCCTAAAACTGCTACGTTCGTACAGTGAAAATGACACTGAACGTTGTTAACGGGACACGAACGGACAGCTGATTGTAACGTGACGCGCATGACACGAACAGCGGTCTCCTGGCTGAAAGCCTTGTGTTTGTTGTGTTGTTGATGAGGTTAACATTTGTAGTTTTGAGTGAAGTGTCTTGTCAACTATTGGATGGAATGTCACGAAATCTGGTGCACACATTAATGTTTTTCTCAGAAAACATTGGTGATCCTCTGACTTTCCATCTGGCGCCAACATCAAGTCAAAATTTAAATTTATCCAACACTTGGTGTAAGACTAATTATCTGCAAGACTAATGACATTCCCATCAGCCGTACTGTGTGTGTAGTGCATTTTAGCTAATATTAGCACGTCATAATGCAAAACTAAGATGATGAACGTGGTAAGCATTAGGCCTATACCTGCTAAATTCCACCATGTTAGCATTGTCATTGTGGGCATGTTAGCATTCTGACTTGCCTAAGTACAGCCCATAACTGTATATAAAGATGGACGACGTGACAGCTCCCCAAAAGTGAAGCCATACATCTGGATCGCCCCCTGGTGGCTGGCTGCAGTATAGCTCATAAGTCCCGCCCCCTCCATGTTAGCGGATGGGCCAAACTAAAAAGTCAAACTACATGTCAAATAATTTTTTTCCCAAAAATGGTTTCTGACATTTTAGGTAGTTCTTATCACGCTGATGTATGTTCAAGTGTTCATTTTTCTGAAGTTTAATGAAGTGGAGATGCATCGTCCATCTTTATATACAGTCTATGGTACAGCCTCTCAGTTAGTGAGCTTTAGAGGTGTTGCTATGTGGATTTTTTAACTTTAGAGTAGAATCCAGTCTTTGGTATGCTAAGCTAATCGCCTCCTGGCTCTAGCTCCACCCTTAGCACACAGACATGACAGTGGTATCGATCTTCTCATCTCATCTCAGCAAGGTAACAAATAAACATATGTCCCAAAATGTCTAACAATTTCTTTCTTGACCTTAGAAGGTTTGACTTGCGATGCAGTCATATTTACTCCGACCTCCACAGAGGTCGGCTTCCTGTATGGCAGCCCACGCATTTGTTGTTCCTGGCATCAATGCAACAAACTATTTCCCAGCACGTTTACTACAAGAGACGTAATCAGTATTTATGATCACATCAACACAGAGGGGTTGCTCTTCAGAAGTTGGCAGCACCGCTCCAGCGTGCAGCAAGCCGAAGGTCTTTACAGAGCGATAAAAGTTACGATCAGCAACAGGTCGGACTAAGTCACTGACTGCCTGTCTGGCTTGAGCGTCACTCTCCCTCCCTGCTGTATCCTGGTGTATTAACAATGGTTGTGTGCCATGACGTGACACAGTCTTGTTCCCCATTGTGCCAGGGTGGACAAGGTGTCTCTACCTTTTCCCCCTATGGGACTTTCTGAGGCTGCGTCACACAAACCGTAACTCCGCACTTTCCTGTGCTTTTCAAGCAGAGCTGAAAAGGTCAACATCAGTTCAACTGTTGATGGAATATTAAGCGCTTAGCCATGGATTCACTACCGTGTTAGTCGTCTGAAAAACTCTGGGAAAGTAACAAGGAGAATTTCTCATTATGCTTACATTTAGTGTTGTGACCCCAGCACCAGAGGAATGTGTAGCGATGCAAATTCTCTGTCCAGGTTTCCAACTCATTGACACACCCTGACAGATATTAAAAGAGACGTTAGAGTGATGTTTTCAGAAAATGCTTCTGTGCCAAGTCAGCACCTCAAAAGAAGTCTGGTCCATTAAAAATGTTGGGTAAAGTTTGCCAGAGGTTATACAACACTTCAGAAGATGTACAGCAAAAGACAATCTGAAACATTGGAAGGAAACGAAGGCAAACTGTGACGCTGCTCAGCACACAGATAAAACATGGTGTAAAAAGAAAAGGTTTTATTTGACAATTATAAACACTATTTCGTGAACTACTGACTTTTATATTGTAAATGGAGTTGCATTCAAACTATGTCATTTTTAATGAATATTCAATGAAAATTCTTGACTTGTAGAGAAAACTTTGTCAGCTGAACAGAATTCACAGTTACAGTTATTACCCAGCAGAAACAATTAACAGATTATACATATATATATAACCAGCATACAGGAACTATGTAAAAATAACAAATCCTGCCAGTCATAGATCATGTGCAATCGCTACAAAACATGTGTAGAAAAGTCCTTGACACAGATTTTATGTCAACATACAGGACAGTATGTGTTCGGCAAAGCTGACCTTCTCTGCTCCAGCCTGATAAACCTTAATCAACAATGGCTTTATCTCACGAGACGACATGCTGGTCACCACTTATCTTCACCTCGAAGACATGGAAGGAAATGTCTGCATGATGCTAGCAACAAAAAGGTTGCTCTATGTATACATCAGACCGTCAATTCGTCATCCAGGGTGGGCTCGCATCATGACCACGCCCCCTTTTTGGGGGAAAACAATCCCGTGTCCATCATAGACGGTAACAGAGTAAACAGAAGAAGTTGAAACATGTCTCCAAACTTCTACTTTAAACAAATCTGTAATAGTAAAAATGCTATGCCAAAGAGTTGCTCTGTAGTTTGTTGTACCAACGCTAAATCAAAAAACGCTGATCTCCGATTTGTTCCTAAAAAACATGCAACATGCAACAACCAGACCAGCATGGCGTCATCACCGAGGCTGTGCTCCTGTTTGGGGGAAAGAAACTCGCTTTCACATGAGAGAAAATGGAAAATGATGAAAAGCTGTTGTGTAGCAGGTTAACCAAGGCTTTCACACTGAGATTTGAGGCACATACGATACATGAATATTCACTGTCAGTTTGGTAAATGGCTAAATGATGCTGGTGACAGTGACTAGCATGGCTAGCTAACGTTCGCTTGAGTGTGAGGCCGCTGAAGTAATACAGTCACACATCAACATTATAGCAGCATCAGACTGTCGTCTCCAACTAAATCTCAGCCTATAGATCAATGAGTTGGTTATGTACAGACAACATTAACGTGATTATATCAAATATGTAGAGAAGTCTGGATGAGCAATATCCGGCCACTGTTGGACGGGTAAAGACTGAAGGGACATGACGGCAATCAACCTTCATTTGTTAAGGTATCGAAACACTATGGTTCAGGCAAGGTCGGGAAATAATTATTAGACATGTGTATTAAACAAACGTTTGTATAATAAGAGATGAATGCATACAGATTTGTCAAAATTACAATCCAAACATACATCAAATTGCATTGATATCTATGGGATCTTTGGTTTTCTTTCCCCCAAAAGGGGGCGCGGCCTTGACTCTTTGCGAAGTACTCTTATGTGCCGGTCTGACTTATAGAGACGGACTGATTTTTGGAGCATAGGCTCAGTCTCTCACCTGCTATGTTTAGGCCTTGTGGACTCACATAAGGATGTCTGATGTGGTCAGGCCAACATGGGGGTTTAAGGTTGGAGGTCTAGGAAAGGTTACGATTGAATACGCAGCGGCAGCGGTGGGAAGAGGACAGTAATCATGAGAAAGTAGTGGCCTTGTGCAAAGACCACCCACAATAAACATACCAGGGTGAAACATCTGGAACTGCCTGCAACATCAGCACAATAGTCCTGTAAAATTTCGAATCAGATTTGACCCTACTCTCACTCAAATGTAAAAAAAAATACCATCATTTTAATTATACTACGCTGCCTGTCAGGTGTCAGTTTCCCGTACATGCAATGACCTAATTGAAGAATATTAAATCAGCAGATGATGTATTGTTTTCTTTATCTCCAGCCCTCTAATTCGTCTACTTCCCCCCCAACTGAAAACAAACAAGATTGTGGGTGTCTATCTCACATCCTCCCTCTGGGCTGGGTGTGTTGTGATGTCACTGTCCCTCACCCTGCGCCCCTATAGCGCCTCATCACCTATGTCATCCTGTGTCGGCTCGGGTCGTGCCCCGGCCCTTCTCCACACAATGCGTCTGAGACCTGTGGGTTGGAGTCGAGAGTTCAGTTCTGCACCCACACGTCTGCAGCCAAACACACACCATGAGAATAAGGCAATGTTTGAGTCAGTGTGAAAATGGAAAATTTAACCTTGGAGTCAAACTCCATAGTTTAGCCCACGCCGGACTTTTATTTATTGATTTTTCCTCTGCTCCTCTGTTAGCCTTCTTCAAGGGCAGGAACAAGATCATGGAGCCTTGGTTGATGGCTTTGTGTCGTGGTTAGATCGGTCATTCCTTCACCTAAATGTGGCTAAAATAAGGACATGTGCGTTGGCACACCGCGGCCTAGTTTTTTCCGTGTTGGAGATTTTTTCGGCCAATTCAGCATGTTGAATCGGTGGCGGCGCCCGTCTGTGAGAGAAATCACTCTGATTGACGGTTCAGCTTAAACAAATCAGTGCATGAGAAGAGAAACGGACGTCTGTGGTGTGAAAATGTTCGGCAAACGCCGCTTTATTTCATGTAGTATTATAACAACGGCTTGTATATCCGCAGTCCTCGGTCTTCCGGTTTCCCTTTTTGAATGACAAATACACACTACTCTCCTGTTCTACTCTCCTGGTAGGGAGAGTTATTTCCTCTCATGCAGAACGTTTGTGGTAGTTGGCTGTCGGCTGTAGTATTTGCGGTGTGTATGAGTGCAACTTTTTGGCCAAGACAAAGGTGACATCCTTTGTTCCAGTAGCCTTTAGTATGCTAAACTATATCAGATGAAGGTTGTACTGGAGGTTCAATCATCTATAGTCTATTGTTTATGCACTTTATGACCCATTGCTTCTGCACTTTACATTAAAACCGGTGGGAAGTCCTTTTTTACGAGATATTGTATGTCTGTTTAGTATTGTCATGTTTTTGATTTTTTATGTGGACTGTTTGGCTTATTGTGGCTGCCAACTTTTTTCCCCTAGCGGGACAATAACGCTGAACTGAACTGACTGAACCTAGGAGCTTGTAATGTTGTCTACAAGGGTGGTGTCTGGGCAGGTCATACTTAGTCAGAGGTTCATGGTAAATGATTAAGATCTTGTGAGATTCTTGTGACATATAGAGTGTTAAACATGCTGTTATTATCCTAATATGACATACATTACAATGTTTATAAATGGTAACCAATTGCTTAGTTAAAGGTTAATATAATTTATGCTTTAGAAACCTTTGGGGTTTCCAGGTTGGGAAAAGTCTATTCTCCTCAGGCAGCTTTATTTTTCCACTATGTTCATCCTTCATTTACAGCTTCAGTTTTGATGACTTATTAGATAGTCATTCATGAATGGTCGTTTCTCACTTAATATGCCACGCCTGCAGTTATAAATGTTACTGCGTTATTAATGAATCTTCTTTGTAAATCGACATAACATGCAAAGACAAATGACCCCATTTTTCTGTGTAATTTTGGCATGCGGAATTGATTGAGAGGGTTATTGTCATAATTTTAACAAGTCAGATACAACACTCGTTATCTGCCAGCCGCCTTTAAAGGTGCTAAATGCGAGACTGCGAGCATTTCTATTGCCTCCACACGGCTCTCAACATAGTGACGGGCTGAGCCGGCGCCTTGCAAACAATGGCGAAAATGCTGACAGAGCTAACAGTGTTAACCCTGGGGGGATCGGAGGGTGGGCGCTACGATTTTGCAACCGCCGCATGAGAGCAGCGCAGAGCGGCGGCCGTGAGCTAGCCAGTGGGGCACGCTCACACGCACGAACATGCACCAAAGGCATGAGCGGCCGGCACGGCTATGTCAACAAAGCATGGAGAAGCTCTGATTACAACACACACAGAGGGAGAGTGACTTCATTCTCTATCTTTTATATATCTTTACATAGCAAGTAGTTGTTTGGTGTTATATTGCTGCTCTGAATTTCCTATATATAGCACCTTTTACCATTAATAAAGCCATTAGTTACAACTCCGAAAAGTCTTAAAAGTATGCCTCATTAGAAAGTGGTGCTTTATCCCATGTTTCATAAGCTGATGTAGGCTCTCAGTCATTGTTCATCACAGTCCCCGCTAACACCACTAACTCTGTGGAGGAGTAGTTCTCAAGTGCACAAATCTGAAAAAAAGATCACGTGATTGAATTCTAAAAAGCTGGTGGCTGTTATAATCGGGCTCATAAGGAAATTAAGTGGAAGCTGCAGGGTAGGTTGGCAGCCCCCCCCCCCCCCCCCGCTGTGGGGAAAGATCTAGATAAGGATAGTGGGTAAACACAAATGTTCCTTGTCTCAGAGGCAATTAAGCTCATCTAATTAAGAATTCCATCTATAGTGAAAATGAAATTTAATGAGCTGCTTAAGATGCCTCAGGTCTGCCTACGTGACCTGTTTTACATCACTGTCAGCAAAGTTGTTTCTTCAGAGATACTGTTGTAGAAAGCTGTTGCACAATTCGCTGCTCCATTTACTAACACAGAGGCTACTGTACAATTGATGATGTCATCTGAGTCAAAAGTCATGGCCAGGTCAGAATAATGTCCCCCCACAGTGGCGCCCCCATTTTTATAAATAAACAACTTTTTTTTTTTTCAGCTAGTGACAAAATCTCATCCCATTCAGGAGAATAATTCACAGCAGGATGTGTGATGATAAATATTAATAATCCAGGGGCCTGATGTTTTGAGAGCCGCTGATTCAGGACCAGAAAAACCCAAAACATGCTTCAACAAAAGGCCGACATGACTGTGGGAAAATATTAGATATGTGACCACTAGATGGTTTTAGTGGGTCACAGCTAAATGATCACTTTTAATGACTCTAGTTGATTGTTGAAATATGTACAGTATGTGTTTTTATAAAATGTGTTTGCATGAAATGATATTACCAGCTTTGTTTTTCCTAAACTTGCATCAAATCATTCAGGTTTATTAATTTATTAATCATGCCAGTTATATTGCGTGGATTATTAGATTAATCCTTTCACATGCTACAGAAGTGCATTTTTCAGTTTTTGTATTTTCTATTATTTATAGTATGAAGTTCAAAGTTAATTTTTGACCTCGGAAACAACAGTTGACAAATGAATGAAAGCTCCAGAACAGCTGTATAATTTATATTCATTTGTTTTAATTTACTTTTATTTAATTATATTTATATATATATTAATTGCAAATTAATCACAATTTTCTGTTCAAAATGTACCTTCAAGGGAAATTATTTAATACTCTTATCAACATTGGAGTGGGCAAATATGCTGCTTTATGCAAATATATGTATATATTTATTATTGGAAATCAATTAACAACACAAAACAATGACAGATATTGTCCAGAAACCCTCACAGGTACTGCATTTAGCATAAAAAATATGCTCAAATCAGAACATGGCAAACTGCAGCCCAACAGGCAACAACAGCTGTCAGTGTGTCAGTGTGCTGACTTGACTATGACTTGCCCCAAACTGCATGTGATTATCATAAAGTGGGCATATTTGTAAAGGGGAGACTCGTGGGTACCCATAGAACCCATTTTCATTCACATATTTTGAGGTCAGAGGTAAAGGGACCCCTTTGAAAATGGCCATGACAGTTTTTCCTACAACATAAAAATCTCAAGTTGCGTTAATGCGCGAAAGAAATTAGTGGCATTTAAACGAATTTGCGTTAACTTGACAGCACAAAATTATATCATATATGACCATCTCCCTGGCTAAAAGGTGAATGGCAGTTATTTATGAATTTTGCATGTAAGTTTGCCTCTGTTTGTCCTGGTCTGCTCTGTGTATGCACGTTTCTCTGTGCATCCACCCATGACTGACTATAGAAAGTGCAAAGGAGCTCCACTCCTGGATGGATGGAGCAGGGTATCCCTTTAATGTTCATCAGCTGAATAAGTCATGGCAAAATTTATATATATCCTCTCTGTATCCTTTTTTTAGTCTTTTTTTCCCCGGTGTAAACTGTTCGACATTAAAGATAGAAACTGCAAAGTGATCCTGGTGCGTCAGGATGGAACACAAGCTCACATCAATTCAAGCAGAGCTGCTCTCTGTTCTGAGAGTGTGTCTTCTACAAAATCACTGCTTTAAATCCTTCCTGCAGGAGCGTTTCCTCCTCCCCCAGTGCAGATGTAGTATCATACCCTCACTGTTTTACACCAGTAAGATATGCTCGAGGCTTCAATGTCTTATTGGGTTTGTGTGATCCATGAAATCCCCAGATCAACAGCCACGCAGCCGTCTGACGGTGACAAAAGTTGTCATCTGCGCAACAACACTCAGGGCAGAATGAGGACACTCACTTGCAGCTGCAGGCAAACAAACAAATGCGGCTGGGGGTGTGTGGAGAGACGGAGAGAGGAGCTTCGCCCCGTGGGGTGCCCGCGCAGTCTCCTTTGAAAAGTTCTCTGCGTCTCATTCCAAAACAGCACAAAGTCAGCAGAAGCAAGGGAAAGAGAAGCCCCTTGTCCCCTTTAGGCCAGCAGGAAAAAAGGCTGAATGAACTTAAAGCAGACATCTGAGAGGCTCGCAGTGTCCCAAACTGCACAGCAGAGGAATTAACTGCCAAGGGCCTGCTGGACAGACAGGAGGACTGAGTGTGAGTGACTGATATGTGGTGATGAAGTCATTTCAATAACAGCATCATGCATGACCTGTTAAAGGTGCTCTATACGATATCCAGAGCGTTAATGAAGCAGCAAACAACTATTTGCTATGTAAATATAGATAGGACTAATGTCTACCTGAGCAGAGAATGATGTCACTCTCCCTCTGTGTGTGTTGTATTCCGAACTTCTCTGTGTTTTGTTGACATAGCCGGGCCGGCCACGTATGCTTTTAGGGCATGTTCGCTCTGAGCGTGCCCCACTGGCTAGCTCACAGCTGCCGCTCTGCACTGCTGTCATACGGCGGTTTCAGCTGATAATGCCGCCCCGACCGACGGCACCGTTGCAGAAGCGTAGCAACCACCCTCCACTGTTAGCGCTGTTAGCACTGTTAGCAAAGAGTACAGAAGCAAAGAGGCGAAACTCTTTTGTATCACGAATGTGCATCAAACCCACGGGACTGCACCGCCCTGCACGTTCATATGACATATCCGGTTCTGCCAGCTTCCTGCCAGCTGTATGCGGCTGTAATAATGGATATGTTGGCTGTAATTCATCACTTTTATTATCCTATAATACACCCATGGGCTGTATGCTGTAAGCCTGTACCGTGGTGGATGTATTAACGTCTCTGTTCCCAAACAACCGGCTATCGGCCAGTAGCTAGTAGTGCTAGTAGCACGACATAAACAGAATTTAATGTAGTTGTAGGCTATTCACTAACACGCATGGCAAAAGCACAGGACACAACCTCTTATACATCCATGGTCTGTGGTCTATTGGACATCGATTTTGGATCCTTGACATGAAAAAGTTTGAGATTGCTCTCAAAATCTTTGTGCTGGATTTTTCTAACTTCCATTTATGTCCATCGCTCAATTTATGCTCCTCTGTGAAGCAAAAAAGTCTAATAAACAAACAAGTAAGTAAGTAAATAGTTATAATAGTATGAATATTTATAATATATTCATTGTTCAACACAGGCCATTTCGGTAGAGACATTAAATATGACAATAGAATAGAAATAATTTAGTTTTACTTTTGTGCAGCACTTAGTAGGCGAACGTTTTAATGGAGTTGCTTTCAGTCCAAAATGGCGGAAGAGTAGCTCTGCTGCTGGGCGCTGATGTTGCAATGGAAAGAAAAATTGACTTTCACTTCTTAGCAATATACGTTCTTTGCCGTTAGCTCCGAGTTGCCGGCTCAGCTGTCGCCATGTTGAGAGCCGTGCGGAGGCAATAGAAATGCTCCCAATCTCACATTTAGAACCTTTAACAACACATCATGGGTGCCAATCTCTTATTTCAGCAATTCATCACAACATCTGCAGTTATTTTCACAACTGTGTTTGTACACACAGTAGTAAGGCCATCCTCATTGGTTTCTCGTATGCATACATGCGGTGCACTTGTGTGTGTGTTTGTGTGAAGGATTGACAACACTCAGTAATGCAACCCTCCAAATCCTGCTGATGCATTCCCTTTGTAACCGGAGTGCTTGTCTATTTCAGCGTAACATTGCAGAAGTCGAATATGATCTAGAGGCCCCGGACGCTCCTCATTCAGATGTGAAGCGAACGTCTGATGAGGAAGCTGTCCCATGTTTTAATAGTTCCCCGCGGCACTAATGACGACCCGCTGAAAGCCAACTAACAGGAAGAAAAAAAGTAGGAAGTCTTTGATATTTCCTCTTTCCTTCCTCTGTTGTGAAAGCGTCAGAGGTGAGGGATCGCTGCCGGGTGTATAGTTTTGGCAGCCACTAAGCGGGATTAGTGGCTCACTGCTCCCCTGGGAAAGGTGGTGAGGCGGCGTAACAATATATGGAAGATATTTCACCAGGTCACACAAGGTCGAAGCACTTTGCCACGGAGAGGTGAGGTGGCACAAGTGTCCCATTGACCTGCAGCAGGCTTTTCATTACAGAGGCGGCACTGCTTCAAAATATCAGTCACCGTGGAAGAGAAGAAAAAGACAGATATTTGCAAACATGAAAGAAGAGTGTAAACGTATGTTAATGAGGAAAATAGCAACTCTATATCTACTCAGTATTTCAGGATTCTAGCACTTGAACCCTACAGATTTTACCTTAAATTACATTATACAGTATATTCATGGCTGGAATTTCTTTTCCAACAATAGCCATTCAATGTATTTACGTTCAGTAATTAACTCTCTATATAGTAGTTTTAGTTGCGGGGTACGCCACTCGTGCTGACCTTCCTATACGGTACATCCATATATACAGTACTGTACAAGGGATTCAGAGGAAATGATGCAGCATACTGCTTCTGCATCACATTAAAAACGTTTAACAAGCGTGAAACATGGGTTGGCTTTTATTGTGAAGCAGTCAAGTCATTTTCTGCATTTTTCGTCAGCAGATCAGTTTTGAATATTGCATACAGTATACTAGTGGGCAGCACCATGGTGCAGTGGTTAGCACTGGTGACACACAGCAAGAGGATCATAGGTTCAAACCTGACTTGGGGCCCTTCTGTGTGGAGTTTGCATGTTCTCCCCGTGTTAGCGTGGGTTTTCTCCGGGTTCTCCGGTTTCCTGGATAGATATACGATAGTGTGATATATACATATCGCACGGTATCTCTGCAATATTCAAATAAAATACGGCTGCACCATTACATCAAATGAAAAATTCATGATGTTTTTGCATCGTTGATATAAATTTACTAATAACCTAGCATGATGTGTTTGTTGAGATCTGGACAAGAATCCACAATACATTTCTGTTAGTTTGAGCTATGCTTGCTTGGGCTGAAGAGGTTAAAGGTTAAGGAGGGCCGTAGTACTCGAGTCCGTGCTCAAGATCACTTTTTTTTTAAGTCTTGCTCTTGTCTTGGTCTCTTGTTGGACTAGAAATGTCTTGGTCTTGGGCTCGGCTATTGAGCACTGGTCAAGTTGTTCCTGGCTGCTGATTCGGGATCAGTTGTACAGAACATTACTTAAAAAATAAATAAATACCCCTAAATGTACCTGTAGAAACCTGTAATGGTCTTCAAAACTAAATTCTATGCATTGATTAGTTTAATGTAGAAGATAAATCAATGTTGTTTATAGATTATTTCTGTCAATAGCTCATTAATCACTATATTAGATCTGGAAAGAGACTATTGCCTATTATGGTCTTGAACTGGACTTGATTTTCTCTGGTCTCACTCTCGACTTGGTCTCGACTGCCTTTGAACTTGATCTTGACTGAGCCTTGACTGGACTTGGTCTTGGACTTGACTTGGACTCGATTATTTTGGTCTTGGGTTGGAAGCACAGTCACTAGGCTATATTGAATAGTTAGATTTATAGGTCAACAAACACTTAGATGCACAGACGGACAACTTTACATTTGTTATTTTTTTAATTTCAAAAAATGATCAGCGTTAGTATAATATAGTAGAGCTCAAATTCAGTTATCTTTAAGATCTTTTATTATTGCATAACACTCATGTTAGGAATTTAGTATTTTACTAAACTGTCGCAATTTTCATTTGATGATTGGCTTATGTTTTCTGGGAGGAAAACTGATTAGACATGAATTAGACAGCTAAGTTTAAAATGCATTTTACAGTTAAACTAATTTAATTAATTTTTTCCTCATTATTTTAATATTAAGTAACACTATACAGTAGATACAGCACAGCTACCTTAATTACTGCTTTTTTACATCACAGTTGCCAGGAAAACCATGATTGAGAAAACAACAAAAAAAACAAAAAAAAACAACAAAGAACTCAGAGTTCCTTTTTCGGAGGAACTTGAGTCATTCAATAGTAATCGCCCCATGACGCACTGAATTCTCATTTATCCTGTGTTTGACCTATTCAGATGGTTATGTAGTTTCACACACTTCGCTACTGAACATAATAAACTACTAAATTACATTTTTTTTTAAATCGCCCAACCCTGCAGCTCTACTGAGCTGAAACTTTTATGCTTCTTTTAGCTTATTTTTTTGGTTTTACTGCCAATTATTATTGTTCAGTCTCACCGCTATCACTATAACGTCCACCAACAGGAAGGAGCTGTTTTCAGCAAAACTCTGATAAACCCACTGTACACACCTGCCCAGCACCAAATGGCAGACAAAGTTAGCAGCTAACGTTAGCTGGTGAAGTAAGTCAGATATCTAGCTTAGCAGCTAGACCCAGACAGTCTTTCAGGAGTTGCTGAAGACCAAAGCTTGGGTAAAAAGAGAATGAATCTTGGACTTCAAATGAATGCTGATATCTGCTGGATGTGTAAATGTACATGTGTACAGAGTATCATAACGTGTGGGAGCAGAGAAAACAAGCACACAGCAGTTCACAGACACTGTGTAGGTTGTAACACCATTTATTTATTTCATATTATTTTAATGTGTCTTACTGCTTATCCATCCATGTATTGGGGGATAAATGATGCTTCATAATCATTCTCTAATATGTCCCATAGCAAACATGTTGTTTTAATGAATGTTAAACATGCCTTATTGACAATCGTGTACGGCTGGTAAGAAATACATGATAAACAAACACTTACAATGTGTACAAATGCTGGAAGTTATTGTTGTAAACCAACAGTTATGTATAATCGATTTGTCCTGAGCCGAACTGAACAGAGCTCTGCACAGCTTAAGTCAAGGACATTTCCGTCTCCTGTCTCTTGTCCACTCATCCTGCAGTTGTCTGGATGTCTCCTTCCTTCAAAATTATAAATATTACTTTTGAAAAGAACAAAGTAATCAAATATATGCTTCTGCATCAAAGGTTTGTTTGATGGTGGACCAAAGCACGACTCTTTTTAGCCTTTTTCCCTGTGTGGCTTTATTTGCATTCAGGAAGCAGCAGAGCTGCGTGACGAGTGAGGGAGGTGGATATGAGGCTGAGTGCCAGGGGTGGAGGCGGATGGTGGGAAGGAGGTAGCCGGCGGGCGGTGGGGGTTTTGTCGTGATGTACCAGCAGGCAGCAGTCTTTCACTGTCATTGTGACCGGTCAGATTGACTCACAAAATTCAATTTAATAAATAGAAAATGAGAATGCCCGCTGCTTCCTCACGCTGTCTGGGTGAACAGGGTGTGCCGTCAGCCAGAACAAAAATTGTGGCACCAGTAGATGGGTGGATTAATTGTGTTTACCGTCAGGTAATATAGGAACATAATAGAATGTGCATCATCACATCCTCATGTGGGGATTTGGGAATTCGATTGGCAACTATTGCTAAGCGTCTTTGGACAGGATGTGTCCTGCACACCCAAAGTTGGCAGGATTTATGTGGCCTTTGGCACCTATTTTAGAACCCATGCCTTTTATCTATCAGAATAACTCTCCAAGAATTGACAAAGAAATGTTTAAGACAATGAATGAATGAATGAATATGGCTATTGAGAATATACTGTACATCGGTGATCAGTACATGATCACAATTTTGATTCCTCAGCAGTTCTTCAGGAAAAACCTGCCATAAATCTGGTTCAGCGGAGAATGTAGGGTCAACCTAAAGGTTCACATCAATTTTCTCTTTTTCGTGAGACCCCTCACCTCCGTCACTGGCCCGAGCCCCCAGAACAATGCAGCCAAATAACTATGTTGTCAAAAATAGATCGTCATCATCATGTTTGCCTCCGGCTCTTTGTGAGCGCTGGTACTTAAGGTGCCTTTGTTTTCTGTTTGAAGGGGACTGTCTTCCACCCCAGCCCGAGCCTTCTTCCTGTTGATTCACGCCACCTCGGCCCAAGTCTGCAATCAGGTCATGATGGAGTGTCACTTTCACAAGAAAAGTGCAATGATATCAGCTTCCTCGCTGTTAACTTTGTGCATATATTTTTATTTCTTTCTCCCAGAGGACAGCTATTCAACAGTCTCTCCTGTTGATTTTACTGTGTTTGGCCAAAGGAGCAAATTTACTTGAGGTAAACTTATCATATCTTTGCTATGGCTCTCAGACAATGCCAGCACTTCTGTCATAGGTCTATGGGCAGCGTGTAACTTAGAAACCTAATCTTATTTCTATTGCGTGGTAGCATCTTATCAATATGTACACATAAACTGCTATCCTTAAACCAGAGACCACAAGAGAACGGTCACACTACCACGTCACTATCGTCACTACTGTAAGATATGAAACATGTCAGTAGTGAATAGAATAAGGTGTTTTTTTCATGGAGAGCACTTCAGTGTCTCTACTGACAAAAATACTGTTCCTTCCGTTTTCTTGAAGCTGATGAAACGACTTCCATCAAGTTCACATCAACTTAAAGGACAGGTTCACATTTTTTCAAGTCTGTCTTAAAGCTTTACTCACATGCCCATAAAGAGTTTTCGGTAGCTGCAATTGTTCCTCCTGTTCCTTCCTAACCAATGATTCCAGTGTAAGAGATGGGGGACAAAAGCAACAGTCCTTCTGTGTAACAGTGCAGCTAAAAGTTAAAGGAACAGTGTGTAACAATTACAAGGATCTATTGGCAGAAATAGAATATAATATTAATAAGTATGTTTTCTTTAGTGTAAAATCACCTGAATATAATAATCGTTGTGTTTTCGTTACCTTAGAATGAACAGTTTATATCTACATACGGAGCGGGTCCTCTTCACGGAGCCTGTTTCTACAGTAGCCCAGAACGGACAAACCAAACACTGGCTCTAGATAGGCGATAGCGTTTTTGCGTCGGTCATTATAGTTCTCCTATATGTTTGGCACACGGGAGAAGTTTAAGCTGGTTGCAATCTGCAACCTCACCCCTAGATCCTACACATTGCACCTTTAAGCCAAAGCTAAAATGAGACATCAGCAGTCTGATTCTCGTGGCAGGCTCCACAAACACACGTGTGCACCTGCAAACCTCTGCAATAATGTTATTTTGGCCAGCACGCAGACCTGGTGTGCGCTTCTCCAAATTTGAAACATCGCACTGCTTCTTGTTGATGATCGGCTCGTTTGTCTGTGGTACACTCGACCCAATCACTTCCTTTTCCCCCTCCTTCCAAAACACACCGATAATCAGATAACCAACGTATTTATAAAGACCGGAAGAACACACATGCTGTACAGTGTTACTGTAAAACTCTAAACAATAAAATGTTGCATTCAGATTTTCCGGTTTTCTAGTTCTACACCAGCCTTCCCCATGACCGCTTTTTTACTGTATAGATTTGTTCACAGCGCCCTCTACACTGCTGGAGAGTAACTCCCACACGGACAAGAGTGCGACTCAGGTGAGAAATTACACAATAATCGTTGTTCACAATGAGCAGGGTGATGGTGTGCGGGTCTCCGAATGGAGCATGATGACAGCCTAAGTCATATGAAGAGGGTATCTTTCAAAGTTACACTCTTTTTATCTCAAAATAGAAAAAGATAGAAAAATACTAAAAGCACTTTGGAGGGTACTCATTTGATTTGACTTACGAAGCCTCATAATAACTTCAGTTGAACTTTTAACTGCATTTTTCCACGCTAAACGCCTTGCACATTACTGTGGCATTTATACGCCTTTTTGTGAGAATGGGCTGCTTCAGGACCAGTATGGACAGGAGGAGCGATTACAGTGACTACTAAATTTTTCAATGTATATATGGGCACGTGTACAGTAAGACCGACCTGAAAAATGTGAACTTATCCTTTAAATTTTCTGACTTTGGAAGAAGGGTGAGCGATTGTGTTCCCAATTACTGACGGAAATCCCCCCCGACTGTAGAGGGGAGTTTTTTTTTTAATTGAGTGATTTTCTTCTATTAGTGCGGTGGGGCTTTCTTCTATATCTGTGCATCCACCTCTCTTATCGCTCCATGAACTACTGTCTACAGTAGGCCAGACTAATCCAGATCACTTTCCCAAAGCTGCTGCTCCTAAAAGGGATTACAGTGGTTAACCTATCGCATAAACTGACTCCCACAGTCCAGCCTCAGAGCCAGGTCTGTCTGCTTTACTGACTCCACTTTCATCGGCCCCGACACCGGGAGCAGTGAGTTGCCTCGGCAGCAGCTGATCTCAGCGCCAGATGCCGCGGTGCTCCTCGAACACCTCAGAGGACCAGGGCACTGATCAGCATGCAAACAACCGGCCCTGACCAATTTGGTGCCCTATAGGCAAGATTTTAGCTGGTGCCCCCTTTCATCGCAGCCATTTCCACCACCACTCACACAGAAACTGCTTAGCTTTATGTCTTTGAGATACCGCCGCAACACGGCACCCTTTAGCGCCGGTATGAAACGCACTGGGCGTTCCATTAACTATAATGGTGACGTAGTTTAAAGAGCGAATGAGACACACCAGGTGGGCCGGAGGGGAAGTGGATGGGTCCAAAAAACACAATGGTTTCATCCAGGAGACCGCTGTTCGTATCCCGTGCGTCACGTTACAATCAGCTGTTTGTTCGTGTCCCGTGTTCACAAATTTCAGTGTCATTTTCACTTTACAAACGTAGTAGGTTTTGTTGCCTAATCCTAAAGTAACGCCAAGGGAAACTGTAGTGGTTTTGATGCCGAAAATAAAGTGACAAAGCGGCAGTATGTGACGAGTTGGGATGAGAACGTGTTGGTCTTTCCAACATTCCCTAATGAATTTAATGCTGCGGGCAGCCCAGAAGATGGGCCTATTTAATAGGCTACATATTTAAGTTGTTGTGGGCTTTTTTGCAATATTTCAACATAATAGTATTAGATTAGTATTAGTAAAAAATAGTAGTAGTAATTTTTTTTTCTTCCCTCATTTGGGGTGCCCCTATGGGTGGGTGGCGCCTATGCCTAGGGGCCAGCTCTGCTCGCAGGTAAAGACACCACACCTCGCTATGGGACTGTTGTGTTGGTTTTGACCACGACGACCTTTGACCTCGCCTGCAATTGAAACTCAAGTGTTTCTGAAAGGAAGAATGATGTGTTTTAAAAGGCTATTTAAACCCGCTGATTTACTCGTTGTCCCGCTCTGTGAGATCTAAAGGCTTGAAGTCGCTTCACATTCCTTCTTAGCGTTTATCACAGCGCTGGATGTAAACCGATGTCAGCCGCCATGTTTAAATGACAGGATATTATCCCCACTGATGGGAAATGTATGCTAATGGCTGTAACAGTGTCTGTGCTGTGATAAGTAGGCTCCTAAAAAAGATATTAGCAGTTAATGGTCCCCTGCTGTTTTTGTGCAATTTTCATTGAATGAAAGGCATTGTGCGCTAAGGGGCAAAGCTACGTTCTGCTCTTAGCGTATCTCTCCTGAGTTCAATTTAAGAGGAAATGAATTTTTGGTCCCTTTTGATTGTTTCCTTCGGCGGGGGCCGTTGCTACTGCTACATTACCTGGCAGGAGATGAGTCATTCTCCACCGCTGGCTAACGTCATGACGGCCGTAGCTGGCAGGCACCTCTGTGAGTTGTACACGCCATGGCAACACAATAACTAGTTTAGAAGGTGTATCAATTGGATTAGAGTAAAGTTGATTGGGCTATAGCTATCTCCTGGTGACAGCTCGGTGTAGAGACGCACACATTGCAGCATCGATCAGCAGACTGTGTGAGATTTAGGAAGTAGGGACCTCACATAGAGAGGCAGTAAAGGTGACACTGTTTGTTTATCTCTGGACCACATGACTGCTGGATATCTGATGGGCAGCTTTGTGTGTTTCGGGGAGGGTCACTTTCAATATGAGGATGCATCTGGTTTCTCACGGGGAGAATGGTGCCCTTTGTCCCGGAGACCCAAGGGACATGGGGCATTTGAGGAGAGATTTAGGAGTTAGTGAAGTTGTATGGGTGCTGTCCTAGACTAGAAGACCAAGGTACCCCTGCCAGATATTAAGGATCCACCCTTTGATCCCCGGTCCCTCCTGATGCTTAACTGAAGAAGCAATAGAGGCCTGAGCGAGCAGGGAATGAACGGGAGGCTTTCATTCCAGCTTTTGTCTATACTCTGTCTCCGTCTCCATGCATGTCTCTGTGAAGGGCTGCTGTCCTCCTAAGCCTGTCCATCACAATACGCCTTTTGATTCCTTGAGCAAAAGAAGGGGGGGGAGGGGGACATAATGTAACTTGAAAGGAGATGAAGTTTGAAAAAGCACCTGCAATCTGTCTAAGAGGCCGGTAAGAAAAAGAAAGGCGTGTGTTGTTGTCACATATATTTTAAAGAGGATCAATTATGCTATTTATTTTATCCTATTTTCAGGTGCATACTTGTATTTGGGGTTTCTACTAGAACATGTTTACATGCTTTAATATTCAAAAACTGCTTTACTTCCCCCCCTGCTGAAAGCCCAGTCTGCTCTGATTGATCAACAGAACCAAACTCTTTGGACTCCGCTCCAGCTCGAAGGAGCCACACACATGTTGTTGTCACAGCGCGCAAGCGTTCCCAAGCGCCCATTTTTCGGGCCGTGATGGCTGCGCCCCGAGATAAAAAAAAGCAGTGTGCACCGCTTGTCATGTGACGAAGAACAACCAATCACAGCCCGGCAGATATCTTCTTTCGTCCGTAAATATCAGTCTACGGTAAATATATGGGGGAGATGTTAATCGTTTTAGTGCAGGGCTACCCAGAGCTTTATTATCTGTCCCACAGACTATTTTACTGGCTTCACCCTTCCCGTCTGAGGATGTCACAACATCCGATTGAAAGGTTGCAGAGAAATTGAGTGTAAAGCTACTGTGAGGGATTTACGGTGCTGGAAATGCATTTACCTTTGTTTTGATTGTGTTTAGTCTAGTCACTGAGGCTTCCTGCTAAATTACCGCAACTTCATCACCATTGTCATCGCAGCACGCATGTATCGGTTGCTTAGTAACGGCAGGGAAGACAAGAGTGCAACCTCCCAAGCACATTGGAAAGAAAAAAAAGCTGGTGTTTTCCATGCGTTTTTAGACACGGCATGTGTACTAAGCTTTGTTTGGGGGGCGTGCCAAACTAGTCGGCAGGCAGGTATTATGCAAATGTGTTACTTGGTGACATCACCACGTTACAGAAGAAAAGGCGGGACTACAAGCAAGGCGTTTCAGGCAGTTCAGGAGCAGTGTTTCTGTGGGGGAGAGGAACTCCCTTTGGCGTGGACTTTTGTGTGTGTGTGTGTGTGTGTAAGTGAACTCCGGCCTCTATAACATCAAGGACAAGTCAATTAGAAAAGGATTAAGGGAACGAGATCCGTGAGCGCCCTCCTGACAGACCGAAGGGGAATCGGACAGGAAAGTGAGAAGCTTGTCTGTGTGTCTGAGCCAGCAGACAAACATCAGAGCTGACAGAGTGTATTCTAATATCAGTTTTCATAGTGCAGAGATGCTGGAGCAGGGCTCACACACTGAGGCTAAATACTGTTTTGATCACCGGTTCAAATAACTTGAATTGTGCCTGTGCAAAAAGAAGAGGCTGTCATTAAAAAGACATGTAAGTAGTTTATTCTTTTGTTCAATTGGAACACATTCTCCATATTATTTATGACACTTTCAAGCATTACAACCTGTCAATCTCATACACTTGAACATCACAAGTAAACTCGATTGGTCATGAACAACTTGATGCTTCATATATGGGTTTGCATTCAGCACTATATATATATATAAACTTTGCAATACATAAATAACAATAACTGTGCATCTCATATCAATATACACATTCAGTACATAAATACATGTGTACAATGACACAGCATAGAAATATAACTTGATGCCTTATGAAACAATTGAAAATATACAGATCCCTTGCTTGATCATCACAATAAGTCTTGCTGGCAAATTGCACAGATCTCTCACTAGAATACATAACGAGTTCTCCTGAATAAATGAGTGAGAACTCAGTGGGGTGTAATTCACAGTCGATAACATTCAGTGCATCCGAGACCCTGTAATACAAGCCATGAACACAGTCACATGTTCTCAAGATAAAGCTCACTGAACTTCACGGGTCAAAGATGGGAAATGGAGTGCCTGAGGTGTGTGCGTTGAATTTTGGCAAGCACGGTTTATGTGTGTGCAGCTTCACTCCAGCAGCCATGGACGCGTATTGCTCATTATGAACATCTGGAACATCGAGACATGCGGATTCATGCGAGTGTTTGAGATGCATGAAAATAATGGTTTGAAAACATGAGTGACGTTTTTGAATGCAGGTTGATTCTCAAAAGTGTTGCTGTCTCGTCATGCTGCAGATGCTCCCTCCTCCCTCTGGAACCAGACTTTATTAGCGTTAGCGTTCCTGCAGCTTCATCTTTGTCTCAGGTGTCATTAGCCTCTGACTCTGGGAGGTGATAGACTGCAGCTCTGCTCCTGACACTGGATTCCCGTGGAGAAAGGCAAGCCCTCACTCCCCTCGCCCTCCCCCTGCTTTCCCAGACCAACAGCTGACCGAGTGGCCGTGTGGGGTTCACCTGACGGTCGCGCTGTGTGCTCCTGGACTTTGAAAGAAAAGCCAAACTGCTGACTCCTTTGACCGCTGGCTTTGAAATGGAGCGTGTTTATTTGACTCAGTTCCGCTATTAATAGCTCCGTGCCGTTCACATGCCCCATTGAGAACAGCGCGTCACGTGCCAGGTCATGGGGCTGACATTGGCACTCAGAGCGCAAACCATCGGCGACTCGCACTGACATGAAGCAGAGACTAAATTTACCTGACATTGGACAAGGAGGATCAAAAGCGTACGAGTGTGTGCTGGTGTTTATAGGATGACGCTGTGAAAAATTAGGGCATGACTAAGAGATCTGACGTTGAATTCAGTTGAGTGCTTGGTAACCTGCTTTATGGCACATTCATAATGCTGAAATAAGACCTACTGCTTCACTACGCATGCATGAATGCTGATCGAACCCTCACAGCACCTTTCGTAAGGCGTTCCTCGAACGCCTTTGTCATTTGTGTTGTAAAGGAGGAACACCAGGTGAGTCATGCCTGCCTGCACTACGACGTGGTCCATCATCTTAGGCGATGAAGATGTTACAAATCAAGGTTCAGCTTAGGAGTGATAACAGAACTTATTGTGTTCATGGATGTCGCAGTGCAGCACGGGATGCCTCGCTCTAGTTGGGTTGGGACAGCCCCAAGGCCGTGGCGATGGCGGCCACGAGGAGGGCGGAGCTGGCCAGGATCACTGCGCCTCCTGACCGGGTAACCTGCCGACCGTTCAGGGGCTGGACCGGCCTGAAGGTCCCCACCATCGGCTTATCATCGTGGAACTTCAGCTCGGAGAACGCCCGCAGCTGGAGGAACAGAAGATGAACACAAATGTTAGATCATCAAGGTGTGTAGTCTGACTGAGTCCGTGAATGCAGTGTTGCACATTTACTCATACTGTACTTGAGTACAATATTTTATTTTTTTATTTAGGATTATTTTTTGGGGGGCTCTTTGCCTTTATTGTTAGCTACAGTGAGAGTTATGAAAGGGGGAGAGAGAGAGAGAGAGAGAGAGAGAGAGGATGACATGCACTAAAGGGCCGCAGATTGAATTTGAACCCCGGGCCGCTGTGGTAAGGACTGAGCCTCGGCAGGTACATGGGGCACCCGCTCCACCAGGTGAGCTACGGGGTCGCCCCACTTGAGTACAATATTGAAGGACTTGTACGTTCTGTCTAGAAGGTAACCTGCAAATTGCAAAATCTGATCTGAGATCTGCAAAAACTTGCAAAAACTCTCACGAGAATCGCTGCCTGACGACCTATCCTAACCTTAACTATTCCAGATCAATACCTATTCTTAACCATCTTGCGTGAGTTTCCCCAATTTGCTGGTTCCCTTCTAGACACGACTGGACTTGTACTTTGAGTATTTCCATTTTATGCTGCTTTATAGTTCTGCTCTTCTACAGAGGGAAATGCACTTCTTACTCCACTACATTTATCTGACAACTATAATTACAAGTCACATTACAAATTGAGTATTTACATACTGTACATACGGTGCCTAATGCAGGAAGCGATATACCAAGGAATTTTCTCATACTTGTTCGTATCCATGATTTGTTTTTATTTTGTTAGTACCCATTGATTTCTGGGATTCACCAATGTTTTCTTTCTTTCTTTATTTAAGTTCTTCTTCTTCTTACAGCCTTTTTTTGGTGGCATCTCTCCACTTCTTGGGCATGTGCCAAAGTATTTGCACACGACACAACACCTGCCCTTATATAGTGTTTAGGGGGCGTTAACGATGCTAATAATAAACAATTGGCCACAAGCCTCCAATTTTTGATCAAGTGTGATTCATCATTCAGCACACCTGGGTAAGAGCAAATTTGGATGGTTAAGAACATTTGGTGCATCTGGAGTTGACCTCTCTTATTTTTTCTCTTAACAGAAAATTAAGAGAAAATATAAGAGAAATTTCAGAGAATGTTGCTGCATGAGACCCAGTGTTAACCTGTGGTTCTCCAACTTTTTGGTATGTGACCGCTTACAAAAGAGCAGTGTCTAGTTGGGGCCCCTTGTCACATTTCAGATTTGTCTATGAGTTGTTAAGAGTTCCACCAAATTCCACCACACCCCCCTTTAAATTCTTCAATAGAGGCACAAAGAGGTCAAATAATCCAGTATTTCACAAAAAAAAGTTATTATAGAAAACTAACAAAAGTTATAGAACAGTACAAAAAATGAATACAAACTTGTGTGAGCTTTGTTTTTTCTTCTTCAGTACCACATTAATCACCTATAATTAGTATTTTTAGATTGTTGTATACTTAGTACAGGATATAAATACTTCTCCCACTGTTCCGGGAACATTTTTTAATAGCTACAGTTGTAAAGAAACAGTGTGTAACATTTTGGGGGATCTATTAGCAGAAATGGAATATAATATTCATAATTATGTTTCCATTCGTGTATAATCACCTGAAACTAAGAATTGTGTTTTCGTTAGCTTAGAATGAGCCCTTCATATCTACATAGGGAGCGGGTCCTCTTCACGGAGTCCGCCATGTTGCTCCGTCATCTTTCTACAGTAGCCCAGAACGGACAAACCAAACACTGGTTCCAGAGAGAGACTTTCACGTTTTTACGTTACCTGTGCTAAACCGTGGTACCACCAGCCGCCGTCTGACTACCGTTGCTCCTAAAGTATTGTTATTACGGTAAGGATGGCGAGGTGAACGGCGTTTTTGCACTCGGTGGCTCACGTTACCACAGTCTTGTAAAGGGAGAAGTGAGCAGAGAGGTACTCAGTTGGTTGCAATCTGCAACTGCACCAGTAGATGCTGCAAAATCCTACACACTGTACCTTTAATAGAAGGTCAGAAACTGTACCTAATAACCAAAAGACAGAAAGGGTATTTTAAAAAAAAAAAAATCCACTTGCATTCCTTTACATGTTCTGATCTTTGATGCTAACCTGGTCATTGCTCAGAGGGATGGGATTCTCAAACACAGTCCAAATCACAGCCTCAGTGCACCCTGGGGTGGTCAGAGAGCCCTTGTAGCGGTAATAGGAGGTCAGATTCTGCTCAGCTGGGATTAGTTGTGCCAGGGAGATGGGAGGCAGAGACGTATTGCCATCTGAAAACAGA
This sequence comes from Sebastolobus alascanus, assembly GCA_916701645.2. Lineage (NCBI taxonomy): Eukaryota > Metazoa > Chordata > Actinopteri > Perciformes > Sebastidae > Sebastolobus > Sebastolobus alascanus. The sequence goes on along the minus strand of CAKAOJ020000344.1, from coordinate 6,146 downwards.
GAAGCCACAGATGAAACTATAGCAACACTGCTGTGCAGCCGGGTCTTTAGCTGGTTATATTGAACTTCAGTACTTACTTGCAGCTTTGATGCTTCGCAGAGCGCTGATGATGGGTTCATACTTTCGGTTTGCACTATTAGACCTCTGAGAATGGAAATATACACATTTCAGCACTGTTTCATTCCAACTTGAGGTCTCTTCTGTCATATAGCAGTTTGATTTAAACAATACAGGATTCAAAATGGTTACCTCGTAGAAGAACCCAAGGACTGCAATACCCTGTTTGTCCGATAGCGCTGTTGTCAGATCAGTGTAATGGTGCTGCATGTGAACAATGTGCAGCTGTTGAGACAATATTACTGATGTTAACACTTTTTCCACAAAGTCATTTTTTACAGTTGAATCTTATTGTAAATGGGACCCGCAAAAAAGTCACGATTTTATCAGTTTACAAACGTTGCAACGTTTGTTGAGTACATTTCGTGCTCTAACAATAGACACAGATACCTAACATATCAGTTCAAGTTAATCAGTTCTTAAAGGTCTTAAAGGTCCAGTGTGTAGGATCTGGCGGTATCTAGCGGTGAGGTGAGGAGGTTGCAACCAACCCCTCCCTTGTGCCAAGCGTGTTGGAGAGCTACAGTGGCTGACGTGAAAACGCAAATGGCCCTCTCTAGAGCCGGTTGTTGTAAGAGTAGCATAAGTCATTTGGAGCAGAATCAGTGCTTACAGTGTGTGTGTGTATGTGGGAAGTGAATGGTGAAGCAAGAGAGAGAGCGACGGCAGTGAGTAACGTTATCGACTCCGGCCCAAGCAGGAAAAGTTAGCAGAGTTTGGTTTGTCGCTTCTGAGCTACTATAGAAACATGGCGGTGCAACATTCTAGGCTAACGAAAACACGATTCTTATCATCAGGTGATTATACACTAAAGAAAACATACTATTAATATTATATTCCATTTCTGCCGATAGATCCCCCTAATTGTTACCCACTGGTCCTTTAAAGGACTTAATTGATAAATGAAGCTTTCCTAACCAATCTACGAATCACCAATTAGTCACAGAATGAACTGGTGTAACCATAAAAAAATCAATTTAAAGGCCCAATCAGTATTGTTGACCATTTAAAGGATAAGTCTGGTGGTATTATATATTGTCAACAAATTCTATGAAATGACCAAAGCCAACAATGAATAGATCCTACTAACAAGTCTGTGTATCCCTATGCCTGATATATCTTATTCCTCTGTGCCGTAGAGCTCCATTGTTTCAAAAACACATCAATGAGCCACACGTTTCTTTACTACAACAAACACGGGCAGTTTGGTTTATTTTGAGTCAACCCTTCATACACCATCCTGCTGTTGTAAATACTCACTAGCACATCAAACCAGACGTGTTTGCAGAAAATAGTTCCCAACAAATGCACTATTCACTCCTGTATGAGTAACGTTTGCTAAAACTACAGTGTCCAGGGAACTATTGAGCCTTTGAAAAACAACAACTATATTTCTTGCCTGTTTTTAAAGATTAGTGTCTTGAGTAGGCATGAATGCACTGTTATTAGTCTTGGTCTTTTACTGGGAAAAATATAGAATATCACCGGCCTTGCCCTTTAAATTTACAGTATATTCACATACATATTTGAAAAGTGCACTTTTATGACCATAGTTCAAATTGTTGGTCTGTTTTACTGTTGAGTTTCCAGCTTCAGTTAAAGGTGCTATTGATAACCAGCCACTAGATGTCTCATTATCCCTTTACCGTTGCATTTACTTCACGACAAGTCGTTGCCAGGCACTTGCTGTCAATCTCAGCTATTTATATGTTTTTTTCCACACTAACTGACGTCCCAGATAGAGATACCACGTGATACCAACGTCGTTTTGCTATTGGCTCACAAGCCTTGTTAGAAGTGGGAACCGAACGTCAGATATCTTCCACAGAGATAAAACAAAACATTCATTTTGGACCCGCCAAAGCTTTTTAAATGTTTAATTCACAATCATAAAATTTTTTTTCAGGAAAAGCCTTTTATTCAGCACCTTTCTAAAAGCTCTGTGGATTTTTTTTTTTTAAATATTTGTCGCCATAAAAATGTTATCAATAAGACCTTTAATAACTTGACTAAAGACAGGATGTGTGTGTTTTGTATGGTAAGGTTAAAGTACCTCCATGGGATACTGCTCCCCATCAATGGTGTGTTCGGAGCCGGGCCCTCCGTTGTTGCCCCAGTGCAGGTGGAACTGCACAGCCTTGTAGGTGCTCGGCAGGCCTCCACCTGAGATGGTGCTCAGGTGAGGAACTCCAACCTGAACTGAGGAGTGGACACACACCGAGCATAAGGACTTCACATAGAGGCTTCACAGCACTGATGGCTATCTGATTTTTAATGTAAAATATGCTCACCCGAGTGGCCGTTGTTCTTGATCGTGCCTCTGAAGATCTGCTTGTAGTTGTCGAACTGGAAAGGAGTCAGTCGCTCGTCTTTCAAAGTCTTTCTGGTGACGATGTTGATGGGCGACTGGCTTCTTCCTTCACAGTCGCTGTTGGCGTGATTCCAATTGTCTGGCGCTAAGACGAGAAAAAAGACCAACAAGTTGGACTTGTGTCTGGTTTTAGAGTGAGTCAGAGCACTGAGACAGCTCTTCTCAGGGTTCGTAATGATCTTCTTTTAGCAGCTGACAATGGCCAAACATGTGTTTGATTGTTTTAGATCTTACTGGTGCTTTTGATAAAGATTATCACTTGTTTGTAGTTGATTGGTCTAAAGGAACAGTGTGTACAATTTCAGGGGATCTATTAGCAGACAGGAATATAGTATTCATAACTATATTTTCAGTAGTGTATAATAACCTGAAACTAAGAATCATTGTGTTTTTCGTTAGCTTATAATGAGCCCTCTATATCTACATAGGGAGCAAATCCTATACACTTTACCTTTAAGCATTGGGATTCAGATTGTTTTTTATTCCTATCTCTCTGACAGGGCACTTTGTGTGCCTAAAGCTGACTGTAAATCCTCCATGGATGGAGTACCGCAGGGAGTCTTCTCAATCTACATGTTACCTTTAGATCAAATATTTCGAAAGCACCATATCAAGTTTCATTTTTATACAGATGGCTCTCAGATCTTCTTTCCCTTCAATTCCAGTAGTATTATGCAACTGAGCAAACTATAGGTCTGTCTTTCAGAAGTTAAAATCTGGTTATCTCACAACTTCCTTCAGTTAGACTCCAATAAATCAGAATTTATTATCACAGGTTCAGATTCTTCTTCAGTTTTCTTCAGTCCAATTTCTGAACTGAACTATCCAGCCTCCTACATCTTCAGTTTGTTTGCATTTTATTGCACTTTACATCTGTTTGTTTTACATCCTACGTGAAGCACTTTGTAACTTGCTTTTGAAATGTACCATATAAATAAAGTTATTATTATAATCAAACCATGTTATGCTTTTTGTATTAAAATGAGCTTACCATTGCATTGATGATCACAGGAGAACTGGGACTGGTAGCACCAATCTGAAACACAGAAAATGAAAAAAAATGTCAAGGCAAAATAGCTTGTAAAGATCACACACACAGCCAGCCTGCATTATTAACCTCTGGGTGACACCAACAAGCCTATTATGAGGGCAGAATGGGATGTTTCTTATTAACACTGACAACCGTCCAGTTAGATTTTATGTGTATTTACAAATGTTTCCTTTTATTAATTGTTTTTTTTCCTTTACTGCAAACAGTGAATTGTTCTGTACGTATGGGACTGGCTCCTGGCTGTTATTCCTGGCCATACAAAAAGCCCTAATACACAGGAATTGTCTTCCTTGGCGTTTGTGCTTTATCTTTCCGTGCTATCAGAATCAACACAGAGGCAATCTTTTGCATCAGCGAGGTCCCATTCTCACATGTTTGTCTGAGGGTTTATTAATATTTCACAATTGGTTTGCATGTTTCCACCCCGCACTCGGAGACAAATATCTGCAGCTATCTCACAAATCAAATATTTATGAAAAACACACATGCCATTGAAAAAATACAGGGAGGGTCTTCCGCTCTGCTATTCGACTGGTGCAAGGGCTGCTCCCAGTTTTTGTGAAGGAAGTCAATGTTTGGTTTCTTTGCCATGTTGGTAAGCCGTTTCCTCCTGCTCTGGCATGATAATGGGTACTGAAAATAAATGTAGCATGGGGAGCAAACATTTGGGTAGGGGGGGGTGTTCAGATTGTATTCCCTGGTACCATCATTCACTGTACTGGTCACAGTAAATAAAGAGATGCTAATTTCTTTGATAGATTCTTGTTCTTGCTGCAGGATTTGCATGTGCGTGAGTGGAGCGTGAACACTGCAGAGGGAAAAAAAATTCTTAGAAATGTCTAATTACTCTGTGACTACCGCCTGGGTGTTGACTGAGGGTATTAAAAGATTATGATTAATTTCAAACCTTGACTCACTTTCGCCTGCTTCATGGTCTGACAGCATGGGCGGTATAGCTGTGAAAATGTGTCACTTTCTGCCCTCAGAAATCTGCATTGAGGCCACAGCTAAAGTCGGTTTTATCATCACGGGAGCATTCAGGACCACAGCTGTGTGTCAGTCCTACAAAATAAGACGTACCAATTACATCTGATAACTGTGATAATTAAGCTCGTCAGTCATCAGTCAAGATGCTTTTTTATAGGACATGACAGTCGCTGCAAAATTGCTCCTATAAAAAGTTGAATTCCAGCCAAATAATGTTTGCTCATGTTTCGTGTGTAATCGGTGGTGGAAAGTACATTTACTCAAGTACTGTGCTTGAGTACAAATTTGAGGTACTTAAGTTAAATATTTCTATTTTATATCACTTTATACTTCTATTCCACTACATTTCAGAGGGAACATTTTTTACTTTTTACATTTATTCAGCAGCTATAGTTACTAGTATTTAAAGTATATAAATATAGTTCCACCTCCACCAACTACAGCAGTATGAACAGAAATAGGTCTAATAATCTGTTCATATATAATAGTATAACACTAAAAATCCTCTGAATTGAGTATTTTTACTGTTGATACTTTTAGTAACGTACACTTAATAATAATATACTTACTTTTTTAAATACTGAAGCAATATTTTCAGTGCAGGATTTTTTACCAGTATAAGAGTATTTTTTTTAAAGTATAGTATTGCTTGTTTTACTCAAGAAATGACTCTGAATACTTCCTCCATCACTGTCTATATATGGAAACATCTATTTTTATGGCTCATATTCTTTTTTTATCTCAGCCAATCAGATCTCTGTCCGCACAATTCCTGACCAATCGGCGCTCGGCTTTGATCTCCCGTGAGTCGCAGAGCGGATGAACAATATGAATGAGTTTCAATGGAGCTGAGAGAGCGGACTGAGGAAATGTCACGTAGAAAACAAAAGGCAGCGAAACGAAAATAAACAGGCCGCGTCTCTGCCATCACGGCGAGTAATGTGAACGCACGATACGCACGGACACGAATCTTTTCATGCCATTGTGTTGTCTGAGCCAGACATAAACTGTGCGCTGCAGACGCTGCGTTTCACACGGTTCAAACGAAAAAGGAGAGATTGAATCTATAGCCTACTGTGCGCTCTGCCAATTCTTGTACCCCCTCATGTACCAAAAGGATTTCGAGATGGGTCGGAGAGGTTCAGCTTCTTTCTTTCTTTGACTGTCCCCACCAGGTATCCATTTTTTTCCCACAACAAACACTCAGCACATTTTTCTCTCATACAGCCTCCTTGGACAAAACTCTGATAAACCGGGACTCTGTCCATCTAGCTGCGGGTCTACCGGGTACACTGACAACTATTCAGCAACGCGCTGCAGCTCTCAGGTGCTCCAGGGCGCACGGATGAGCGCGCTGAGCCGCGCATCAAATAATGAGCCACATTGAGTGTGTTTCATGGTTTCAGTCTATGGACTGGTGCGTAATCTCAAAAATGACTAAAACCATGACACCATAAAAAAATAATTTCTATCAGGGCAAAATTGACGGTTATTGAACTCAATGATTAGGTCAATTATTGGTGTATTTTTGAGCTTTTGACTACATTAAAAGCATCGTCCCTCCGATATAGGAATGACAAACAGCTGTGGATTTACTCTGCTTCATTCTAGATGATTGCA